>JANAVB010025399.1:4697406-4944489 GCA_029216955.1 Iris pallida | reverse complement strand
GTAATCATATACTGATTTGAAGAAAACAGTCCAACATTTCCATTCCCATTTCGAAATCAAAAACTCAACCAAACATCTCCAAAATTAGCATACAGATAGATAACTTATAGGAGAACCATATCAGGGACTTAAACATGCAATTAACAACATTTAAATGGGTTAATAGATCAACCAAAGTTCGATTAAAACTGGAAAATGCAGGAAATGACATGGTATCAGAATTTGGGGTAATTACAAAATATCATTCGAAAACAAACTAAAATATAAAACTAAAGGTTGGTAACCCTAATATAGGGTGTGTTAGTGTCCAGCATACAGTTCGTGTCCCACCATAATGTGACACAACGTGTCCAACATGAAAAGACCCAAACAGACACACACACAGAACATATACAGATACGGCTTCGTGTACGAGTGCACGCGTGTCGTGCACCCGACACAGTCCAAACCAAATCTCGTGATTGTGTCTGTGGGTTCACCTAGTCCAGCTAGGTGTCCAACAACCTGAATCGTGTCCTGGTGAGTCATGTCCAGACTTCTAGAGCCGTGTTAATGGCCTAAATTGAGTGTGTGTGTCTATGCAAACCCAGTACATGCTCGATTCCACCCAAACCACTTCACTAGATCCAACAAAACTTTGGGGGCATGATTTTAGTGCATTCTCCCTCGTGTCCACCAAATTTTGTACTAAATGAATCCGTGTCGTGTCCTACAGGGGGCCCGAGTAGCAGGAAAAGCGCACAGCCCGTGCGCGCGTGTCCACCCGCGTGTGTACGTGTCCAAAACAACTCGATACGACACCAAAACACCTTAGTCACTTAGAAACATGTAAGCCACTCATAAACACAATTTTGCATTCAAACACTTTCACAAAAACAAATCGAAATGCCCTTTGGGGCATTTCATCGAACACCTGTGCACAATACTGATACGTGTCCGATACGACACGTACAGGACACGAAATTGGACAAATTCTATTCCTACATGACTAGGACACCTAGGGCTAGGTATTTATGCAAAGAAAACCTAATTTTAATGGATGGATAGGAATTTACCTATGTGTGTTCTTCAACACAAAAAGCCTTCAAAGGGGATCCCCAAAAGCCACCCAACTTCTCCAAATTGCTATAAAACTGAGTATAACATATATCAACAGCAAGAAAACACTAATTAGAACCTATTGCAATTTGTTTGGATTAAAAAGAAATTTATTTGGAATTTCTATGAATTAATGAAGTTGTACATACCTCTCTTTCTAAATGAGACTTTCCTAAAGAGGCTAGCCCTAATGGAAGAGGGTATTTATAGGGTGGGATTCCCTAGGTTAGTATGGTGTGGCCGGCCAACTATGGATTAGGGTTAGGGTTTAGCTAGTGGGTTGGGCTTTGGGCTCCTATGTGCCAAGTTGTTAATTAATGGTTAAACCATAAGTCATGGCTTATGACTTAACTATTCTAACTTGAGTTTAATGACTAAACCATAGGTTAACTCTAGTCTAACTAGGGTTGCATGACCTAACCAAGTCCAAACACAACTAGGGTTAGCTTCTAGGTTAGTCTACCAAAGTCAATGCTAGTCAAAGTCAACCTAGTCAACCATCATTCAAATAATTCAAAATAAATTCTAAAAATTTCCATAAATTCAAATAAATTATAATAAATTCAAATAATCCCAAAAATGACAAAAATACCCTCAAACTAGTAATATGGTAGTGACAATGCCCCCCTCAAAAGATATTATATTCTAGTTCTTATATCAATTCAAAAAAAAATCACCCCCAATACATTTGAATATTACATCTCACCCAACACTATATTTGCCTATACATTTATATACTTATGAAGAGTTTGTTGGATTATTTGTAATTCCTAGAAGCTTGCAACTCTCCATGATATGTTGAACTATTGAAATCATAGACATGCACATTCTCTGTTTGCTTTATTAAGTATAAGAACCTGCTTTGTCGTTGGAATGGTTAGTAGATATTAGTCTAACCCAGGACAAGATCACTAGACTGCGGTAAAGTATATTTTGAAGTACCTAAAAAGAAAGATAGTTTAGTGTCCTTGGGGTATACAGACTCAAATTATATATTTACCTCAGATAGGGATTCCAGAAAATCTATCTCAGGTTATATATTTACCTTGGGAGGTGGAGCTATCGTATGGAGGAGCATCAAAAAATTATATTGCTGATTCCACCATGGAAGTCGAGTATGTGGTAGCCTCTGAGGTCGCCAAAGAAGTGGTTTAGCTGAAAAACTTTCTATTGGACTTGGATGTGGTACCTAGTTTGCTTAAGACTATTATCTTTATTGCGATAATAGTAGTGTAGTTGCAAACTCGAAGGAACTACGAGCTCATAAGACGGGTAAACACATTGAGCACAAGTACCACCTGATACGAGATATCATAAATAGAGGAGATATTATTGTGACCAAGATAGCATCAGCAGACAACCTACTTGATCCCTTTACAAAGAGCTTATCGGCTAAGGCTTTTGATAGTTATATTGAGGGTATAGGAGTCAGATGTGTGGCACATGGCTTTAAGTATAAGTTTGAGATGTAACAGTATACTAAAAAATAATGCTTTGAGTATAAGTGGGAGATTGTTAGGGCTATACACTAAAGCATCACTTTTGTATTAACTATATTTTCTTCTTTTTTGAATAAGAATCATATGGGCAAATGTTTGCATATTATATTTGTTATAATATTAATACAAGTGTTTTGATATTCTATATAGATAATATGGTGTGTAGTGTCATGTAGAAGATCATATTATCATTTCCTATAAAATATATAAATTGTTCACAACCTAGATGGATTTGGACAAACCATTAGCAATGTTGTAGTTTAATATAGCATAGTCTATCTTGACTATTAGTTTACACTAGTGTACTTTGTGTGTATTGAACAAGACCACTTGAGCTTGTTTTCTTTATACTGACTACATAAGAGAACAAACACCTTTATTAGTATGGATGCTTGTGCTCTTAACTCAAATATAATAAGACATGTATATTGACTCATAAAAGAGTGAGATCTATTTTGGGTCAACAACCTCTACAAATTGGATAATAACATTGGGTGTAAGATGGGTTGTTGATTATAAAAGGAATCTATGTCCCAAAAATGTTGGCTCATTGGCTAATGGTCACACCTGATTTTGATAATCAACGACGACTTTGGTTGATACGCAAAATATACAAACTACTACAGGTTAAAGAAATCAATGACAAAGAACATCTACAACGTACTGCGTCTACATCCCACTGCTACAGAACATTGCATCGTCATCCAGAAATAAATCGCATTGGAAATCCAGATCGAGTCTTTTTCTATTTCTTCTGTATTTTTAATTTTATTTAGTCTAGGAAATATAAATGTGAGGTCGTACGAGATTATACTGGCGTAGGTTATTCTCAGTCCACATATCTAAATAAGCCTACCTATTTATTCCAACAACCCACAATTCCAATGAGCCCAAAAGCTTATGCAGTTTGGCCCAAAATTTTACTATATGACCCAACAGAACTCTGATCGAGTTCGATCCAAGTTCGGTCTGGGTTTTTTGAAATTTAGTTCCCACAAATCTGCATCCAACGTTCGTTTGCGAGATTCATGCATCCAAACTCTGCCCGAGTTCGGTCCCTAAAAACACTATAAATAGAGAAGAATTTTTTACCATTTCAAATCACTCATTTTTTATTTCTTCTTCTTTATCTTTCTAAAGTGTTTTCAATGATTTAAAGCTTTCATATCTATCCTAATATCACTCTTAGCTAAAGCTAGTACAGTTTCGTTCGATCTAGTGTTTTGGTTCAGAAGAGTTATATCAGAGGTTGCAATTTAGAAAACATTCCAGTTTTCAGAATCAAGTTTGTTGGAGTAGGTCGTGCGCTCGTCACCAAGACATGGTGTTGTAAAGAGACTACACACTTAGCTTGTAAATAATAGATTAATATCGAACACGAGTACTCGAGACTGGAGTAGTCCTTTCAGAAGGAGACTAGTATATATCACGGTATTCAATAAGTTTGATTTTCTGATCTTTTGCTTACTACTTTTTATTTACTGTCTCTTATATCTGCCATAGTCATTAACTGCTAAATTTTTAGTGGTGATTATTGTTGCTGCACACGCACATACTCTATTCACCCCCTCTAGAGGTGCTCAACAGTCCTACAATTAGTATCAGAATGGGGTATATTCAAATATAACACTCTAGAGTGTATATATGGCAGCCATGAAGTCTATATTCAACGGTGAAAGGCAATCCATAAATAGATCCCACTATTTGATGGAATGAACTACACATATTGGAAAACACGAATAAGTTTATTTCATAAGTTGCTCGATTTTGATCTTTGGTCGATTGTTATAGACGGTTACAAGAGATCACCTAGAACAGTGATTAATGGTGAAGTTGTAGACAAGCCACACGATAAATACACAGAGCATGCAAAGACACATGCTAGTCTAGATGCACGAGCCATCAATGCACTATTCTATGCAATTGACAAAATTGAATTTAATCGTGTTTCTACTTGTACTATGTCTCATAAATTTGGAGACTTCTTGAGGTAACTCATGAAGGAACTTCCCAAGTGAAGGAATCTAAAATTAGCAGACGAACACAAGAGTATGAACCATTTAAGATAAAACCCGGTGATTGAATTACACAGATGTTTACTTGTTTTCTTGATATTACTAATCCTTTACAATCTTTTGGTAAGGATTACAACAATCATGAGAAGATCAGAAAAATTCTAGGTGCTCTAACCAAGAATTGAAACCCGAAGGCAACTGCGATCATAGAAGGAAACAATCTCACTACGATGACTTTAGAGACACTTATGGGCAAGCTGATGACCCATGAGCTGGACTTACAAGAATTGAAGAATCAACCCCCAAAGAAAAGTCTATCGCCTTCAAAGCACAGTCAAAAGAGTCACATGCAATGATTCTGACGAAGAATCATCTAGTGGTAATGAGCAAGCCCTGCTAGTCAAAAAATTCAAAAAGTTCTTGAAGTTTGAAAGATCAAACCGAAAGAAGAAGGATGTCCATGAAAGCAAAAGAAGAAACAATCTGCTTTGGTTGTAAGAAGTCAGGGCATATTAAGGACTGTCCATTGTCAAAGAAGAGTAGTCCATATGATCTATCAAGATCCATCAGAAAAGCTACAATAGGTCAAAAGTACCAATACAAGCATCTGGCATGAAAGTAAGGCCAGTAAATTAGAGGAGTAGGATAGACCCAACAGCACTGTAAATGTCTATCTGATGGTTTTCGATAAGGTATCTACTAACCCTTTGTACGATTTATTTTACTTTCGATGAGCTAGAAACTGCCTTTAGCGAACTACTTGATCAACACAAAAATGTAGGATGATGGCACCTCTAGAGGGAGGGTGAATAGAGTGTAGTGAAAAATATTTACCAATTTACGAACTAAGCAAGTGAAGTAAATATATAAATACACTTAAATGCAATGAAGTAAAGCAATAAGTAAGTAGAGACCAGAAAGCAATACGTAAAAACCAAGGTTTATACTAATTTTTCTCTGAGAGGACTAGTCCAGTTCGCGAGAACTCTTGTTCGCTATAATCCACTATTTCGAATAGAGAGTACACCACGTGCTTTACTCCGAAGAACATGCCAACTTCAACACCGTCGTATTTTATCCGAAGCCCATGATCAAACTTTAATAACACCTTTCTGAGAAAAGCTTTTATACGTCAAGCTTGTACAACTCGATACTCCTAATCGAAAACCATAAGCACTAGAAGACTAGGAGTTATCTTGGAGATTTAAAGATTTTGGCTCTTTGAAATAGATTGAAGGCTTAGAAAGAGATAGAGAAGATGAAGATTAAAAGGGTGATTAGAAATGACAAATTCTTCTCTATTTATAGGAATTTTTGAGACAGTGTTCGAGCAGAACTCGGTTAGGGCAACGTTCATAATTTTGAACGTTTGAGATCCAAAAGACTAGGGAATGCTGTTGACCAGTAGAAATCCAAGGGGATCGAGTTCGGGCAGAACTTCGACCGTGTTTGGTTGGTAGGGATTCTGGGTCATTTAATTTGGCTTTTGGATATGGTTTGGTTTTGGGGTCAGGGATTGAATTGGTTTATTTTTGGTTCAGGAAGAACTTCTAAATGCCAGTGATCTTGACGCATAATTTTTCTAGAATCAATAATACAGGATAAAGTGAAAGATTTATAGAGACAAAATCTGCGATCTTCTATTTTTTTATATCGAGCTCGATGTTTTAAGTCAATTATCAAAATCAGTTTGACCATGGCTGAATGGGCCAACAAGAAATGTGTTAGACAAGTACAAGCAATCTCACAAAGAGGTTAAGGCTTACCCAACTGAAGTAGCTAGATTATCTAATATTGTTGAAGATAAAAGAGACATCTACTACCAGTAGCACGGATGAGATAGCCAAGCTTAAAGTAAACTATCATGAGGCTATCCTCACCATTGAAAAGAAAAAAAGATTATGTCAAAGTATAAGAGCTGTATGATATAGAGAAGAGATACACTTAGTCACAGAGCAAAGACTCATTGATATAACTATCAAATATGAGGAGTCTTGTATAATCTCTAAAAAGTTAGAAATCAAGTTAGAAAAATAGGCCATCCCTGTTACACAGTCTAAGGTTAGTCCTAATGCTAAGCATACATCTAAGAGGACTAAACCACAGAAAGTCCGCAAGCAACACGTTTCTCACAACCATGCTTTCACTTATAGGTTTCTAAAGAAGACACAAAATAATGTCAACACAAACAAAAAGCATATTTTTAAAACTTACTTGCACGTACTGTGGCACTCACAGGCACATATCACAGTATTGTCAAGCAAGGAAGCTTATTGACAATCATTTACTTGCTTGGATTCCTAAAACTAATCAAAAAGGACCCTTGAAGAAATGGGTACCAAAGGATTCATCTACTCATTTTGTATGTGGACCTTCAACACTCTCATGCTAGAAGTTAGTGGATTCTCGATAGCAGATGTTCGTGACACATGACTGGTGATGCATCTTTATTCGCTACGCTATCGATGAAGAGAGAAGGATACGTCTTCTTCGACAATAACTTAAGAGATGATATTATTAAAAATGGTACTATTGGTATGTCTTCCTATCCAGTAGTAAAAGACGTCTGTCTAGTCAAGGAGTTAAAACATAACCTACTAAGTATAAGTCACTTGACAGATAATGGTTATGGTATCAACTTTATGAAAGACACATGTTCTATATATGACATGTCATCTGGTAATCCCGTATATGAAGGTATTATGGAAGATAACATTTATGTTTTCTTTTTAGAAAGTACTAACAATACAGAAAAGTGCCTGGTAGCTAACCAAGATGAAAGTTGGCTATGGCACATGAGGCTAGGACATACTAATATGGACATTATCTTACGGCTATGTAATAAAAAGTTGGTAAAAGGACTCCCGAAAATCACATTCAAAAGAGATGGTATGTGCTGACCGTGAAAAGAATAAAGCAACTAGGTCTTCGTTTAGATCCATCAACGCTGTAAGTACCGCTAGACCTTTGCAGTTGATTCATATGGATCTATTCGGTCCTAGTAGAGTCGCTAGTCTTGACGGTAAACTCTATGCTTTTATGATTGTTGCTGATTTCTCTGTTATACATGGGTTTTCTTTTTATCAAACAAAAGTGATGCCATTTTTGAATTTCAAATATTTTGCAAAAAGGTACAAAATAAAAAAGGCTTCATGATTACTGGAATCCGAAGTGATCATGGCGACGAATTTGTAAACAGATTTCAAAAAGTTTTATGATGATAGTGGATATTACCACAAATTTTCTTGTCCTAGAAATCTCCAACAGAATGGTGTTGTGGAGAGGAAGATTCATACTCTAAGCGAGATGGCTAGAGTCATGCTGAATCAGCATAATCTTTCTAAGTACTTTTAGGCAGAAGCTATTAGTACAGCCTGTTATATTTTAAATAGGGTGTTAATTTGACCTATTTCGAAGAAAACACCTTATGAATTGTAGTTTGGAAGGATTCCAAACATTTCATATTTCAAAGTTTTTGGATGTTATTGTTTTATCTTGAACACCAAGTACAACTTGGGTAAGTTCAACTCTAAGACAGACGAAGGAATATTTCTTGGGTATGCTGTCAAAAGTAAGGGATATAGAATTTTTAATAAAAGGTCTATGATTGTTGAAGAATTAATTAATGTTACTTTTGATGAACTCAATAGTCACAGATCTAACGACAGTGACGATGAATATGTACAAAACAAAAGTAAGGCAACTGAAGATACTTCTACCAACGAGGATTATCTGGAAAGTCTACCTAAAAGAATGAAGTTCATGTAAGTCCATCCAGAGACACTCGTAATAGATGATGTATCCAAAGGCATAAGTACTCGTTCTTCTACTAGAGATATTAATGTAGCAGCAAATGTTGTTTTTATTCTTAAGTAGAAGCTAAGATAGTAGCAGCCGCTTTTAATGATGAGTTTTAGATTGACGCCATACAAGAGAAACTTAATCAATTTGAGAGAACTAAGTTTTTGAACTTGTTCCTGAACCTATTGGTTAATCAATAATTGGTACCAAATGGGTGTTCCGTAATAAATTAAGTGAGGATGGACAAGTTCAACGCAACAAAGCAAGTCTAGTGGCACAATATTATAATCAAGAAGAAGGTATTGATTATGATGAGACATATGCTCCTATTGCTAGACTAGAAGTCATTCACATATTTTTTCATTTGCATGTTTCATAATTTCAAACCTTTTAAATGGACGTGAAAAGTGCATTTTTAAATGAATTTTTGAAAAAGGAAGTTTTTTGTGAAACAACCCCCTAGCTTTGAAAATTTTCAAAATCTGATCACGTCTTAAACTTAGAAAAGAACTCTATAGACTCAAATAAGCACCGCGTGCTTAGTATGAATATCTAAGTGCATTTCTACTTGAAAATAGTTTTCAAAAGGAAGAGTTGATACTACTTTATTTATCAAGTCTTCAGACGATAGTATTTTACTTGTACAGTTTATGTATATGACATCATTTTTTGTTCTACTAATGAAAAACTTTGTCAAGGTTTTGCTAAGTATATGTAGAGTGAGTTTGAGATGAGTATGATGGGTGAACTCAACTACTTTCTAGGACCATAAATCAAACAAAACTCACAGGAAACATTCATTAACCAAGCCAAGTACATGAAGGATTTGCTGAAGAAGTATGATTTTGACAATGTAAAGTCTATCGGCACACCAATGGTTATATCAACACGGCTTGACATTGATGAAAGTCGCAAACCAGTCGATTAACATAAGTATCGAGGTACGATTGGCAGTTTACTATACTTAACTGTTAGTCGCCCTGATATTATGTTTAGTGTTTGCATTTGTGCATAATATCAAGCTAATCCTAAGGAATCACACCTATGCGCCATTAATCGTATCTTCCGATACCTTAAGAGAACTTCTACAGTCGGTGTGTGGTATCCCAAAACTACATCTTTTGACCTAATCAGTTATTCAGATGTTGATTTTGTTGGATGCAAAGTAGACCGTAAAAGTACCAGCGGTATATGTCATTTCTTTAGACAAGCTTTAGTCTCCTGGTTTAGTAAAAATAAAACTCTGTTGCTTTATCAACAACCGAGGCTGAGCACATCGCTGCAAGATGTTATTGTGCACAAACTTTGTAGATGAAGCAAACCTTAGAAGACTACAATCTGCACTACATGAAGATTCCCATATATTGTGACAATACTAGCATAATTAATTTGACTAAGAACCTTGTTTGTCATTCATGCACAAAGCATGGAGATACGTCATCACTTCTTAGGTGATCACCAAATACACAGGGATATTTACTTAGAGTTCATTGACACAGATCATCAATTAGCATATATTTTCATAAAGCCGCTAGCTGAAGACCACTTCAACTATCTGCATCGCGGGTTAGGCATACTTGAATTTTCAGATTCATAATGAGTTATGTTTAATAAAATTACTTAAAACTTAAGATTTCGAGATTTATTAATTAAATTTATTTTGGGTACAAGCCGAAAGGGCCCTTCTATCATACATGCATAAATAACCTAAAGGACATGGTGTACTAGTCTTCGGACTACCGCTAGCGGGGATTCGATCCCTACAGCTAAACCAAAGTAATGTATTTTAGTTAATCGAGGAGTTAAGAGTTATTAAAATACGTTCATTATTCATTACTCATAAAAATGAATAGGAAATACAAGTAGCCGAATTCGGACAGAACTCGGACCGAGTTCTGACCGAATTCAGGCCAAACTCGGTCGGCGTCATTTCAGTTTTCCAGAATCATTTCTGTCGGCCCTAGCTTCCATTTAAACTTTACCTTCTCTACTTTTCTCTCCACCCAAGCACTCAAAACTGAAACCCTAGTTTTTGTTTCCTCTATCCAAATCTTCTATCTCTTTCTTCCTTGGATCTAGAAGGCTTAAAGAAGGTGTTCTCCACTCCTTTTTATTGTTTCTTTGAGGTATATCTTTCTTTTTTCTCTTTTCAATTCTATGGCTCCTAAGCTTCATAAGAGAAAGAAGGGAACCTCCGTGGATTCGTCTTCCACTTTGGAATACGAACCCATCAACATGTTTAGTCCCACTCGTCCCACCGACGATGAGAATTTTTACAAGAATCTATTTCCATCTTTGGAAATATCTGAGTCTTCATTTAGCTCTTTTCGATACCGGACTATTTGTCCCGGTCAATTGATTTTATTATATTTTTGGAGTATGCTTCCATATTTGAAACTCTAGGACTCCGACATTACTTTAAGACTTCTAGCGACATTTATGAAAATGCTGTACGTATGTTTTATTACAATCTGTAAAAAACAAACGGTAGCAACATTTATTCTTGCGTCGCCGGAAGAGAACTTGAGTTTAATTCGACTGATTTAAGTGAGTACTTCCATATGTCGGACAACGGCGAAGCACAGTGAGATAAACAAAGTTTAATTTCCAAATGACATGACTCTTGATTCCTTTAAAACTGTTATGTCTCATCCGAGTCCAGTCCCTCAGGGTGGTCGATTGTACTCAAAGCACCGTAACCAAAATTTCTATGAAATCTATCGTATCATCTACGCTGCTTGCTTTCTAAGACGAGATCTACTGATGAGGTCACACTCTTAGAGATGTCATCTATGTATCACATTCACTTTGGAGTCACATTTTTTGTTCTAAAGACTATTATTGCAAATATCATTAGTTGTCGGAGGGTAGGCCGCAACCTCCTATACCCAATGCATCTTGCGGTGATCTTCCAAAATTTGGAATCAACCTTGACATCTGTCCAGTTTCTGGGCCACCTTCTAAGCTGACTAGGTCTAGGAAGTACGCTAAGCCTCCACTTCCACCCGGTGTTGTACCACCTCCACCAGATCCAGTTGGAGCTCTAGCTGATGTTCTACCTGCTGCTGCAGGCCACTTTGATGCCCAGTTCTACAAAAGATTTGATGACTTTGTTACTCTTCAGGGACAACGTTATCAGTCCTATGTTGATGCTGAGTTCCGTCACACTTCTCAAGCCCAGGTCTTGAGAAATGGCATTGCTGATATTCAGTGGTCGTTGGCGCATTATCTTACTACACAATTTCAGATCTTTCGTCATCCTGGATTCTACGTACCGAGAATTGAGGATCCACTCACTTTTGAATACTTTGATCTGATGATGGCCTACGCGGATCCTCATCATCTTGCTGATCCAGCCGATGATGTCGCTGATATATGATTTGGACTTTTGGCTTAGCATTTTAGGGATTTTATTTTGCTGATGATGATCATGTAGTAGTTACACCTTTTATTTGGACTTTTATAGTAGTTTATCTTCTTTCAGTTTTGACTTTATGTACTTTATATTTAGTAGTATTTGAGTTTATGCATTCTAGTTTCTATCACTCATAGTTTATCATTGCTACTGCTAGTGATTCTTTTATGCTGTGACTTGTTTTATTTTTTGTATATATTACTCTATCTGTTTCTTTGTTATTGTTGGCTTGCTGGCTTCATATATTGCTGGGGAGCCACATGTTTGAGTACTTGACAAAGGGGGAGAAAGAGCTATACATACCAAAATTTTCGATATCTCAGAACAAGTCAGTTATACATTTTTAAAGTTATATCTTTGTTATATTTTGGTATAGACTCATAGTTTGTCAATTATCAAAATAGAAGAGATTGTTAGTCCATTGGCTAATGGTCACACCTGATTTTGATAATCAACGACGACTTTGGTCGATATACAAAATATACGAACTACTACAGGTTAAAGAAATCAAAGACAAAGAACATCTACAATGTACTGCATCTACATCCTACTGCTACAGAACATTGTATTGTCATCCAGAAGCAAATCGTATTAGAAATTCAGATCGAGTCTTTTTCTATTTTCTTCTGTATTTTCAATTTTATTGAGTCTAGAAAATATAAATGTGACGTCATACAGGATTATACTGGTTTAGGTTATTCTCAGTCCACATATCCAAATAAGCCTACATGTTTATCCCAACAACCCATAATTCCAATGAGCCCAAAAGCTTATATAGTTTGGCCCAAAATCTTACTATTCTGACCCAACAAAACTCAGACAGAACTCTGACCGAGTTTGGTCCAAGTTCGACCCGAGTTCGGTCTGGGGTTTTTGAAATTTAGTTCCTACCAAATCTGCATCCAACGTTCATTTGCGAGATTCATGCATTCTGACTCTGCCCGAACTTTGCCCGAGTTCGGTCCCCAAAACCACTATAAATAGAGAAGGATTTTTACCATTTCAAATCACTCATTTTTCACTTCTTTTTTTTAAAACTTTCTGAAGTATTTTCAACGATCTAAAGCTTTCATATCTAGCTTAATACCACTCTTAGCCAAAGCCAGTACAGTTCCGTTCGATCTAGTATTTTGGTTCAAAAGAGTTGTATCAGAGGTTGCAATTCAGAAAACGTTCCAGTTTTCAGAATCAAGTTTGTTGGAGTCGGTCATGCGCTCGTCACCAAGGCACGGTGTTATAAAGAGGCTACAAGCTCTCATTTAGCTTCTGAATAGTGGATTAACATCGAGCAAGAGTACTCGAGACTGGAGTAGTCCTCTCAGAGGGAGGCCAATATATATCGCGGTGTTCACTGAGTTTGATTTTCTGATCCCTTGCTTACTGCTTTTTATTTACAGTCTTTTATATCTGCCATCATTAACCTCTAAATTATTAGTGGTAATTATTTCTGCTGTACATGCACACACTCTATTTACCGCCTCTAGAGGTGCTAAACGGTCCTATAGAAAAATCAGTTTGATAATGTCCCCTTAAGGAGCTCATAAGGATTATAATGTAAATCCTACAGGTGGATTATATTCGACATGACAAATGAAGTTGAGTAGTACTACTTAAGGATAAAAGAGGTCGATCAATATTGTTGTCAATAACTTAATTTGATCGACGGATATTCGATATCTTAACATGGAGGGATGAACAGGCATATAATAAGAATGAGCCCATAAACGTAATTTGAGATTAGGAAGGTAGTGCAACAATAGATCTATAGTGGATCGAGCTATTGTTAACAAGCCTGGGTTGTGTTGTCACGACCCACACCCGCTTTTCGGATATGAAACATGTCCAAGCCCAGCCTACGCCGCAATGTCGACGGTAAAACACTGTCTATAGCTCACAAGTCACTGAATCTAGAATCACGAGAAATCTACATCTCATCCACATAAATAATCAAGACACAACCAAGATCAATGAATATCCATGAAACTAAGCAATAATGAATATAAGCTGAATGTACCCAAGAATTAATGTCACGTCCGGTGGACACAAATCCACTACCAATAGACAGAAAATAGAAAAATACATGAAATACCTAACTGATTACAAACTGAAAATCAAGACAACCTCAACTGCAAGGTACCGTAGTCTGATGCTGGTTCACAACCGCTCGTCTGCTCCTGACTCAAACTTGGCTAAACCTGAAGAGATCATCAGGTCCTTAGAGGACAAAGTAAGATACATAATATACATGCCTATCTAACAGTTTTATCATGCACAAGAAAATAAACAAGAAAAACAGGAACACGACAAAAGACTACGAACACGAACACGAACACTAGAACAACTACGCATAAATGAACTGCCGAGTAAACAATGAACACGAGATCAATGGAAGAACCAAACCCCTCATCCCGAGTGTGGACTCACGGGTTTGAACTAAGCACTAACCCTCGTCCCGAGTGTGGACTCTCTGGTTAGCTCACGGCAAGACACCCTCATCCCGTGTATGGACTCTCTAGTGCAATTGGTCAACCCTCGTCCCGAGTATGGACTCTCTAGTGCCAATGAACATGACAAATACCCTCATCCCATGTGTGGACTCTCTGGTGCACTGATCAACCCTCATTCCGAGTGTGGACTCTCTGGTTGTGTAAAACGATAATCAAGGCTATAGCAGTTCATTACACGCACTCGTTCTATGACACGACTCAAGCAAGGTAATGGTGAGAAACTCCAAATATGAACCACAAGACCAAACATGAACACGGCTATATACAATAAAAATTGCTCAACATGATATAACACGAAAAGCACATGTCCATAAACAACCAAACTGGAAATGAAATACAATACATATAAACAAAACTGTAGAGGGAAGCAAGGTATACTTGCCTGTGGTCATTGCACAAACCGTAGTCACAAGTCGAGGATGAAGGGATGCCGATCTAGGAGCTGTCAACCTATAACACATATCGCACCATGAACCGTGCACGAAAACTATAAATCAATTCTAATATTCTAGTTCTAAATTCATGGAATAGTGGCTAGTTGGGTTACTAATCTAATAATAGTTAATTCTAGAATAAATTACTTAAAAATATTATTTAACCTAATAGTAATCTAAATATAATCTAAACATGTAAGTTTGGCCATCAAAAGTCATGTTTTCAATTTTGGAAACTATGACACGCAAATCGAGACGTGCCGTTGACTATCGAGTCAAATGCTGTGAACTCTAGATTTTGATAGTGCACCTTGGCAGATTTCAGCGCCACAAGTGCGCTAGAATCAACTGTGCCACAAAACCATGCTTTAATCAAAAGATATCGCCATTATGGCTAATCATGACCAAATTGGTGATCAACCGATCAATTCTGAGTTCAACAGAATAAATAAAATACTAGATTAACGAAGTAATTTTTGGGAAAAATATATGTCGTAGAGCTCTGTGTTAACTTTCCAAAACTTCAAACGGTTCATGATTTCGATTTCTGGTTCTCCCGAAATCTCGAAAACACCAAAACGTGTCAAATTTTGGACAACCGACACTCTACGAATTTTTCAGAAATTTAAAAATAATATCTAAGAAAATAAATTACATATTTAGAAAGATTACCTCGATACGACTCCAACAAAAAAAATGGCGAACGAAAAGCATGTCGGAGTTGGCGGAAATCGCTTCGGGAAGTCGGGGGATCACCGGAATCAAACTCCAAAAGTCGGCTGAGAAATAATCTAGGGTTTTCGATTTTCTGTACGAAATATATTATATATATAAAGGGCAGTGGCTCAGGGGGTCGGTGGGTGGCTTGGGACACGTGGGAGATCTCCTTAGCCCCGCTCAAATAGATGTGCGGCCAGATGGCCGACCGGCTTCACCCAAGCCGACTTGGAGTCGGTTTGCAAGCTGGCTCAAAAGGATGGGCTGAGTCAGCGCCTATGGTGACTGACAGGCGGGCCGGCTGACAAGTGGGCCCCCAAGCGCTGACTGTATAATTAATTTCAAAAACTGTTTTAAAAATCAAATTAACTCCAAATAACTTCAAATAAAATCCTAAAAATTCCATAAAAAGTCTAAAAAATTATAGAAAATATTTCTAACCTCCTAGAACCTAAATAAAAATAACTTGTCTCAAAATAGTCCCAAATGACCTTATAGTAATTCATGAAAGTCAATAAAATAAATATATCTTTAATAAATAAATATCTAAGAATGTCTAAAAATCATAGAAAAAATATAATATAGCTATAGCATGCTTATAAACCCTATCTAGATGTCATGTGACCACAAGATAGTCATAAATCACCTGTGGGCTTAGTCACAACTCCTATGATCATAGAAGATTAGTCATAAACTAAGCAAATAAAAATGAAAAAAATTATATCACTAAATTATAATCAGGGTGACAGATGCCACATACTATCCCCCTTAAAAATAATTTCGTCCTCGAAATTCACATAAAGCCAAGATCTACTAGCATGAGTAGTCTTGAATAAACTGCTATAAAAGAAGTTTAATTGCTTATAAATCAAGTTTAATATGGCCTATCTATAATACTACTGCAATTCTCTACTAGAAATTTTTGCCAGCAGCTCCCTGTGGTGTTGTCGTATCCTCCGTGTTCATGGCAAAAGCTTGTCCTCCCCGTGCGGCTGGTAGTGGTGGGGAGGTTGCGTTCTTCTTCGAGCAATCTCGAGATAGATGCTGGTTGGATCCACAAGTATAGCACAACCTTAACCATCTTCGGCAGTCTTCTTGGACGTGGCCTCTTTTCTTGAAATAATGGCAGGTGGAAACATATTAAACTTGTTTGGGGCTGCTCGTGGTTGCGGTTGATGCTGCTGTACTGAGGTCTTTCCAGGAACGTTGGAACGTTTTGCAGGTGCTGATGGATTGTCGCCTCCTCCGAATGCATCTCGATTCCTCCTTGGCTTGTGACTCAGCTCTTCCTCTACAGCTTGGGTGACCTCCAGAATCTCCTCGTAAGTGGCGGCTCGACTGGTGGCGATGGCAAATCTTGTGAGATAGTTCTTTCCTGAATCGTCGCACCTTGTCTTCAGTGGTGCTGACCAAGCTCTCTGCGAAGCGGCTGAGGCGAGAGAACTCCGATGTGTACTCGTCAACGGTGTGGTTGCCCTGCTCTAGGTGTCGAACTGTCTCATCAACGCCTCTCCTACTATGTACGGATTGAATTTCTTCTTGAACAGTTGCTTGAATTCCTCCCAAGTTACGTCTGGAGCAGAAAATTGGGGTACACCTTGGTACCACGTCCGCACGATATCAAAAAGTTGTCCACTAGTTGACTCGATCTTCAGATCTCCTGGGACTCGGGCCATTTTCAGGTATCGTTTAACATTCTCCAACCACTCGTCAGCATAGAGAATCCTCTCTGTCCCATGAAATTCTCTAGGCCGAAGGTCCATAAAGTTCTTGGAAGTTCCAGGACGCTGTCGGGGAGCATCTCGAATCTGAAGAGCCTTTTTCAAAGTGTCACAAAACATGTTGGCCTGCTACTGGAAGATCCCCAGGAGTGTAAAATTATCCAGTACCGGTGGCGGAAGCAGAACAGGTGCTGGATACATTGGAGGTGCTGGATGCATCATAGGAGCCGGGTACATCGCTGGTGCTGGGTGCATGGCTGGAACTGGATGTGGAACACCTGGCAGTGGGACAGGTACTGGTGGTAGACCGGGTGCTGGTGGTGGAGTCTGCGGAGGAAACTACGGAGGTGGTGGAATGTCGTCTCCGCGGAATCTCGAGAACTATGGCTGTGGCGGATTGCCCATATGAGTAAGCTGGCTTCCTTGTGTCGATGGGGTCATGTACGTAAAAAAGCCTCCTGTAGCCGGTGGAGTTTTCAGTGCAGTGTTGTTCCTGTCTTGAGAGTCCATCTTAACTGTAACAAAGAAAACACTTTAGCCGTTGAAGAGATTTTCAAGCAGGATGCAAATCAAGGATTTAATGAAATCAAGGATTAGAGGCCAATAATGAGTCAAGACATGTGGATGAGATCCTAAGTGTCTAATCCTATTCGTAGGCTCATGTCGGTACAATGACGTAACCGAAATGATTAACGTCGACCTGCATGGGCCACCAAAAAAATTTGTCACGACCCGCACCCGTTTTTCGGATACGAAACGTGTTCAAGCCCAGCCTACGGCATAGTATCGGTGGTAGAATGCTGTCTATAGCTCACAAGTCACTGAATCTAGAATCACGGGAAATCTATATCTCATCCACATAAATAATCAAGACACAACCAAGATCAATGAATATCCATGAAACTAAGTAATAATGAATATAAACTGAATGTATCCAAGAATCAATGTTACGTCCGATGGACATAGATCTACTACCAATAGACGAAAAATAAAAAATACATGAAATACCTAACTGGGTACAAACTGCAAATCAAGACAACCTCAACTGCAAGGTACTATGGTCTGATGCTGGTTCACAACCGCTCGTCTGCTCCTGACTCAAACTTGGCTAAACCTGAAGAGATCATCAGGTCCTCAGAGGACATAGCAAGATACATAATATACATGCCTATCTAACAGTTTTATCATGTACAAGAAAATAAACAAAAAAAATAGGAACACGACAAAAGACTACGAATATGAACACGAACACTAGAACAATTACGCATAAATGAACTGTCGAGTAAACAATGAACACGAGATCAATGGAAGAACCAAACCCCTCATCCCGAGTGTGGACTCACGGGTTTGAACTAAGCACTAACCCTCATCCCGAGTGTGGACTCTCTGGTTAGCTCACGGAAAGACACCCTCGTCCCGTGTGTGGACTCTCTGGTACAATTGGTCAACCCTCATCCCGAGTGTGGACTCTCTGGTGCCAATGAATACGATAAACACCCTCGTCCCGTGTGTGGACTCTCTGGTGCACTGATCAACCCTCGTTTCGAGTGTGGACTCTCTGGTTGTGTAAAACGATAATCAAGGCTATAGCAGTTCATTACACGCACTCGTTCTATGACACGAATCAAGCAAGGTAATGGTGAGAAACTCCAAATATGAACCACAAGACCAAACATGAACACAACTATATACAATAAAAATAGCTCAACAGGATATAATACGAAATGCACATGTCCATAAACAACCAAACTGGGAAATGAAATACAATGCATATAAACTAAACTGTAGAGGGAGGCAAGGTATACTTGCCTGTGGTCCTTACACAAACCGTTGTCACAAGTCGAGGATGAGGGGATGCCGATCTAGGAGTTGTCAACCTATAACACATATCGCACCATGAACCGTGCACGAAAACTATAAATCAATTCTAATGTTCTAGTTCTAAATTCATAGAATAGTGGCTAGTTGGGTTACTAATCTAATAATAGTTAATTCTAGAATAAAGTACTTAAAAATATTAATTAATCTAATAATAATCTAAATATAATCTAAACATGTAAGTTTGGCCATCAAAAGTCATGTTTCCAATTTTGGAAACCATAGCACGCAAATCGAGATATGCCGTTGACTATCTAGTTAAATGCTGCGAACTCTAGATTTTGATAGTGTACCTAGGTAGATTTCAGCGCTACAAGTGTGCTGGAATCAACCGTGCTGCAAAATCATACTTTGTTCAAAAGATATCACCGTTATGTCTAATCATGACCAAATCGGTGATCAACCGATCAATTCTGAGTTCAACAGAATAAATAAAATACTAGATTAACGAATAATTTCTAGGAAAAATATATGTCTAGAGCTCTGTGTTAGCTTTCCGAAACTTCAAATGGTTCGTGATTTCGATTTCTGGTTCTCCCAAAATTTCGAAAACACCGAAACGTGTCAAATTTCGGACAACCGACACTCTACGAATTTTCCAGAAATTTAGGAATAATATCTATGAAAATAAATTACATATTCAGAAAGCTTACCTTGATACGACTACAACAAAAAAATGGCGCACGAAAAGGACATCGGAGTTGGCAGGAATCGCTTCAAAAAGTCGGGGGATAACCAGAATCAAACTCCAAAAGTCGGCTGAGAAATAATCTAGGGCTTTCGATTTTCTGTACGAAATATATTATATATATAAAGGGCAGCGGCTCAGGGGGTCAGTGGGCGGCTAGGGACATGTGGCGAGATCTTTTTAGCCCCGCTCAAATAAATGTGTGGCCAGATGGCCGACCGGCTTCACCCAAGCTGACTTGGAGTCGGTTTGTAAGCTGGCTCAAAAGGATGGGCTGAGTCAGTGCCTATGCTGACTGACAGGCGGGCCCGCTTAGCTGGCCCAAGCAGCTGACAAGTGGGCCCCCAAGCGCTGACTGTATAATTAATTTTAGAAACTGTTTTAAAAATTAAATTAACTCCAAATAACTTCAAATAAAATCCTAAAAATTCCAGAAAAATTCTAAAAAATTATAGAAAATATTTCTAACCTCCTAGAACCTAAATAAAAATAACCTGTCTCAAAATAGTCCCAAATGACCTTATAGTAATTCATGTAAGTCAATAAAATAAATATATCTTCAATAAATAAATATCTAAAAATCATAGGAAAAATATAATATAGCTATAGCATGCTTATAAACCCTATCTAGAGGTCATGTGACCACAAGATGGTCATAAATCACCTGTGCGCTTAGTCACAACACCTATGAACATAGAAGATTAGTCATAAACTAAGCAAATAAAAATAAGAAAATTATATCACTAAATTATAATCAGGGTGGCAGATGCCACATGTGTGTTCGGGATGAACACGGGATACCTAGTTTCGTTAGGAGATTGAACCCTAATTTCTTCTCATGGTCCTTAGCCTATATATACCTTCTATTCTTTGGCCGTCATATGTATAAAAAAGAGCAACTTTCTCCAAATTCATTCTTCGCATAAGGAGAGAACAAGAGGTCAGCCAAGGAGAAGAAAAGGTTGGGAGATCGTTGTCGACATGTCGTCCAACACGAGGAAGGAATACGACAGAAGATCTTGAGGTCGTCGACTGATAGAGGTTGCTGGTAACTATCCTCTACTTCTTATTATTTTAGGTATTTTCGTGAACCCTATATTTTTTGCCATTGAAAGGTTAGATCACGTTTTAAAACTGTTTGTGCTTTATCAATCGATATGTACACTAATTCGGGAATCTCGCCACTAAAGGGTCAGGATTGATACATGCACAAATTAACTCTGAAGTCTTGCTGCATGGATGAGGAATCGCCATGCGTACATAGATGAGGAATCATTTTACGGCAAGCTGTCTTTGTCGCATGGGCACGGTTCTGTCGTATGGATCAATCCGTGGTCCTAAAGATCCTAATTCTAACATATCATAAGTATGCATGCAACATTTTCATGATTTATAGTTCTACACAAATAAGCATGCAATATTGTATTTTTACTCCTTATCTAGCATTTCTTATGATCGGTACCATTGATTGATTGGAGAGCAAGAGGATCAAGGAGAGAAAGCGTCAAGAAACTCACCGTTAGAGAATTGTCGAGAGAAAGAGGTCTTCGTCACTTTGCTTATGCTGTATCTACGCGACCACATAAAATTATACCAACAGAGGATCAATACTCTTCTTATTTCTTTGTTCCAAAATTTGATATTAATGGGCAAATCGATGAATGCAACATTGAAAACCATTGGAAATGTCCACAAAAATGCATTCATGAAACAAACAACAAAAGCACGGGAAAACCATCATCGAAAATGAATAATGAAGAGGTTGAGGAATGCTCGTATATAAAGCTCTTCTCAATGACATTATCCACTGCATATGGGACCTAATTCTGAAGAGCCAATCCAAATAGAAAAAGGGTCTTAATTCAATATGTTCTGAATAAATCGATACCGTTATGGTCGTCGATACAGTACCTCCGACTAGTAAGCGGGGTACTACATCCTAACCTACTAAGAAAAAGTTTCATCCTTGAAACTTCAGAACAAAAATCCACCTTCATCGAATAGGAAATGAAACTTTTCCTTCATATCCGACTCCAATTCCCAAGTCGACACCTTGATAGAATGGTTCCGCCAAAGCAGATAGACCAGAGACACAATTCGATTCCGCATCACCTTATGTTTTTGTCCAATATTTGAACATGATCTTTCGCATATGATAAGTCTGCATGCAGTTCTAATTGACTAAAGTCTAACACATAGCTTGAATTAGGCATATACTTTCGCAGTTGTGATACATAATACACATCGTACACTTCTGCAAATGTTTGTAATAGAGAAATATGATAAGTAACTGGCGCGACTGGCTTGAGGACTTCAAAAGGAGCGATAAATCTCGAACTCAGCTTCTCTTTGGCCCTAAGTATTTGTAACGCCCCAGTCCCAAAATACTTAGGACTAGGTACGTATCCATGCCAGCTGCATACATACGAAGTACACTCCAATATATGAAAACCTTGTACGTATACATAAGCTATAAAATACAGTAGAACTATAATAACTAAATCTCATCTACTAGATAAATAAATGATATAAAAGCAACTTTGAATTTGTCATGTATACAATCATTGGGCGGAGACAAAGTCCACTACCAACTATCTCAAATAAAATGTACAAGAAGTGATCGATAAAATAACAAGACGAACCAAGCGCAATCGTCTTCGAAAGAATGAAGAAGATCACGACCTTGGCTAGAACACCTACAAAATCACAGAAGCACACACCTGGAGAGATAACCAGGTCCTCAGAGGGACGTAACAAGATACAATAAACATGTCATATAAATACTGAATATAAAATATGCCACAATCAAAGAAAGTGACAAGACATAAATAAGGTACTCTAACCATACTAAAGTGAACATGCTATTAAGAACAAACCTTTCGTCGCATGAGCCCTGGCTGTAATGGGATCTGGTATAGTCCCCACTTGGGCACCAGTGACCTAAGAGCATGACGTTCAAAAACGACAGTGGACAACCTGAGAGGCTCATACCCGTATCTCTAGCAGAGCTTCCGGGTTAAAAGGGAAGTGCAATCGAAGCCCATAAGACAAGAAAATGTTCTCCCCATCCAATGTACCTGTCAAGTCGCATCCACGACCATGTACCTCTACTAACTGCTAAGTCTCCTAACACGCCTCTATTAGCAGTTAACCCTAACGCATGCACATGGGGGATCAGCCCACACGCAAGAACCTCTACATGCTACTCATCTCACACATCCTCGTGGTACAACTGTGTTAAGGTATATGTAATACACTACAACGGTAGACCGTTAACTCTAGGTCAACATGCAATCAAAGGATAATAACAAAGTAAATTAATAATCACTGAACAGGCAGTAAATCAGGAACTGTAAGAACCAGAAATAAAGAACAGTGATATATAAAATAAATATAGACTAAATATAAACAGTTTAATGGCAAGGTATCTTGCCTGCGGGTGGTGCGAGAAGCAGCAAAATCCAACAATCAGAATCGTCAAAACAAAAGTCAAAAATCCACAAGAAGCTCCGGATGCTGAAACAAACATCACGAACGAGTTTGGAATAAAAGATATGCCTAGAAAACGCATGTCCAAAAGCTAAATTCTGGAACAGGGGCAAAATCGTAATTTTGGGTCAAAACGATGTCCGCCGTTGGACCCGCTTTGCACCGAAATGCGTTCCAGTATCTATGGTCTCTAAAGTCGTCAAACTACATGTCTACAGATTTGTTTTGATGAGACGAACCCAACGATATATCCAATTTTGGATTCCAATGGGCTGTGCACAAAATCGCCCGTTGAGTGGGATTGTGGGCCCGCCAAAATAGCGTTCCGATCAACGGTCTCAGAATCGGACCAAACTTGGTTCACAGGACCAGAAAAATATTTCGAGTCCATTGGCGCAAGTTTCATCGCGATATGATGAGTGTGCACAAAGTAATTCGGAAATTCTGAAAAGTCCGATACGGGAAAATTTGACGGATACGGGTCAAATACGTCGCGCACACGCAACCAATTTGAATTCCGTCAAAGCCCGCACGTCCGCAAAGTCGATACAGACCTTTCGGTACTCTCGATTTGCGACAGGGTCGCCCGATTTGTCGGGACGTACCTCGTACGGAGTTTTTAAGGTTTATAAGAAAACTAATTTTTTTGAGATTTTTAATTTAATTAAAGCTGAAATTTATTGCAGAATAAATAAATCTATTTGAAGGGAATGATAGAGGGTCATGTGGGCTTTCTACACGAATTTACGGATCTAAAAACGGATTTAAATTGAGAGAGAAATTGATCGGGAAAGTGGGATACCTTAAAGTGAGAATCTATTGTTATTGTCGATGGTTCCTTTGTCTTCTTCGCGAGCACGGCTTTGCCATGGTGCGTCCGAGCTTCACCGTGGAGTGGGGAGGAGGAAGGAGGAGAGGATGGAGGTGGAAGAAATTAGGAGGTGAAAGAAAATTAGGGTTTTAATTTGCTAAAACTCATATATATATATATATATATATATATATATATATATATATATATATATATATATATATATATATATATATATATAAAACTAGTATACATATATACACACGTAATGGTTTCGGCCAAGGCATTTGCTGCTTTGCTAAAAGGGGGGGGGGGGCGCCCCATGTAGGTGCTGCTGCTCCTTATGCATGTATGGGTGGTCGGCCAGGTGGTGGGGCCGATCACTCCATGATATACTTTTTTTTTCTTTCTTTCTTTCTTATCTTTTCAACTTTTTAAATATATATATATATATATATATATATATATATATATATATATATATATATATATATATATATATATATATATATATAAAAATATATATATATATATATATATATATCCATACATACACCAAAAATCTATTTAAAATTCAAGACCATTTAAAAGTCAACTATTCAATTATTTAATATATTTGAGCATGTCTATATATATATATATATATATATATATATATATATATATATATATATATATATATATATATATATATATATATATATATATATTCAATCCTTAATAAATCAACTTAAAATAATAATAATATTTAAATAGAAAACATGGTTATTAAATCTCCACAAAATAAATTTAATAATAATAAATTAATAAGATCGATCCAATGAATGCACTTACACTGCACTCCATTTTTCGGGTCCACAACATGTACTATTTTGTAAATTATTATTTAAAATAAATAAAATACCAATAATTGCACAAATAGTTAAATAATTTGAAATTGTAAATAAAATTCTAAAATAATTTAAAAATTATTTTTACGTACATAAAATATGTCCACATGGCCACCTTAGTCACCCCCCATGCTCACATGGGCTTAAATTTGGTTCGGGCCCTGTTCGGGCTGAATTGGCCAAACCGGGTCATCAAAAAAAATAAAAAATAAAACCATAAATTGTATAAATTCATTTTTAAGCCTAATAAATTAATAAAAAAATAATAAAAAATAGGGGTTTTATATCCTACCCAACTTACAAGAATTTTGTCCTCGAAATTTAGGAATAATAAGGTAGATAGGGTGGAGGGGTAGAAATGAGTTATCAATACCAACATACAATTAAATTTGGGTGGAGGCGATAAAAGGCATTCAACACCACCATGCAATGGAAAATTATGGAGTCGATATATAGAAAAATATATCATGGTTATGGAATTGAATAAGGGTTGCCAGTGAAGGTAGCAAAATTTCGATAATCCAAATTGGAGAGTAATAAGGGATTGAGTAGATCAAAGAGAATAATTAGACGTTTGGGAGATATGGTTCCTTGAGAGAAACTGGAGACTAATCGCCTCGATTGAGATTTTGATTTAAGTGAATGATTAAAATCATTCTCGAGTGCTCAAGAACAATTGGAAGGACACGATAATAATTCTAGGGTTGAGAAATGAGGAGTAGTTAAAGGCGAGGATATAGCCACATGAGTCGGTCGGTGGCTATCTACATTTGTGTATAATTAACCGATTGGGCAACCAAGGATGATACCTTGAGTCTATCTTAGCAAGTACAGTGCCTTGTCTTTCCAAAATAAGTAAAAGACAAGAACAACAAAGGTTTCAAAGACGGTGTTATATATTGAGTACAAATTGTGGGGTTCATAGGCGGCAAAAATAATTCAAAAGAGAATTGTCAAGGCGGTCG
Source organism: Iris pallida (assembly GCA_029216955.1). Classification (NCBI taxonomy): domain Eukaryota; kingdom Viridiplantae; phylum Streptophyta; class Magnoliopsida; order Asparagales; family Iridaceae; genus Iris; species Iris pallida. The sequence continues at coordinate 4,918,561 of JANAVB010025399.1, read as the reverse complement.
CGTATGAGACTCTAAGGCAAGTTTAACTATGTCTCCATCCGCATAGAATAAGTTATGATAAGCGAACCAAAGTACAATAGGTTGATCAGACCATCATGCACCGGTTCTGATTAGACAATATGTTAGTGGGTGCACCGGTTAGAAAGTGGGAGTTCACGAGGTGATAATTAATGCACAAAATAAAGAAGATTAAGTTAAAGTATGAAATAAAATTAATTAAAGGATCCAAAAAATAATTTAGGAACACAATTCCGGAGAGAAGATAGTCTCTTAGATGAATACAGTTAAGGAACCATTAAATCATTATTCAAATTGCAAGTGGGTAAGAAGGTCACAATTAAAGGATCTAGAATTGAAGGAAGGTCGACTAAGTCAAGGTGAAAATACAGTCACATAGCTGGGTAGATGACTAACAACACTTGTGTATATACTACTATCATGGTAATGAGTGCCATGGCAATTAGTGTGGAATACTCAGTAGGGTTATCTTGGGGCCTACCATTAATATTTCAACTCGAGTTTCCTCCAAAAAGTTTCAAAAATAAACCTTCAATAATAAACCACCAAAATTTGTATTCACTCCAAGCCGTTCGAATTCATCATAAAAATTTAAATCACTCTCATAAATCTCAAAGCAAAATTTTATCACGTTACTACTAACCTTTTCCGAAATTAACGTTTAAATTCAACTATTTAACTCAAGAGTTCATAATTTACGAATCCATAAAAATTTCACAATCAATCAAAAATTTAACACTCTAACATTTTCAAATAACTCATAATAAAACTCTTAGCATATTAAAAGCAATCTCAAAAATTAAGCTCAATGCTCTCATCAATTTTAACTTCTATTCATGCTAGGTTATTCTAACAAAATCACAACTTTTAAATGGAAACTTCCTTTAATCAATCAAAAAAGTTTTCCATCACATCCTTCGAAATTGTCCAAAAAATTTAATATTAGTAATCCCACATTAAACTAAATTTTCAAATAATCTTATCAGTCAAAATCTTTTTTTTTTTTTACCAAAAATCTAAATAGATTTGTAAATCCTCAATCATAGGACACAATTTAAAATAAACAAAAATTCTCAAAAATCATTTTCAATTATTGTAACCAAAATTTACCATCATTACTTCCACTTAAAATTCAAAATTTAATAAACACGAAATTGCAAGTTGTACAACTCAAATTTAAATAATTCCTATGGCCATTTTTTTTTTAAAAGCTAAGATCATTTTCAAACCAAATTTATAATCGTGCAAAGGTGTATAACCATAATCCAATAAATCATAAACATCAAAACTCAAAAATTAATAAATTTTATATTTGTTCAAAGATGTATATCTATCATCCAAAATTTCAAATAGCACAACTCGAAATGCAAATCAATCTTATATTTGTTCAAAGATGTATAGCTATAACCCCATAATTCATAAATATCAAAACTAAAAAATCCAATCAATTTCTTAAATCAATGGTATAAAGATTCTAGCTATATTTTTTTTTTCTTCCTGCAGTATCAATCCTATGGTGTTTACTATTTAGAAATCTCAAGATTAAAACTTTCCATGGCAATATTCTACTTTACAAATGACTAATCATTAAATCACACCAAAAATCTTTTTAACTAAATTAGAGTCTTAAATGTATTCCAATTGCCAATATAACCATTCTAGCCATATGTGTGACCTATGAGCATATACTAGTGTAGTCATCTTCCTAGTTGATAATAAGCACGAAAATAAGAATCGACGGTAGAAAGGAATCAAGCAAGGTGCAATTCAAGGAAGTCGAACAAGAGTTCAGAATTTGAAGCCAAGGGAAGAGGTCAAGCTGTATGGATGAGATTCTTAGATTCTAATCCTATGTTGCAGGGTCACATCGGTACAATTACGTAACCGAAGTGACAAACTCCCACTTTCTAACCGGTGCATGATGGTCTGATCAACTCCCACTTTTTAACCGGTGTATGATGGTCTGATCAACCTATTGTACTTTGGTAGGAGTTCACGAGGTGATAATTAATGCACAAAATAAAGAAGATTAAGTTAAAGTATGAAATAAAATTAATTAAAGGATCCAAAAAATAATTTAGGACACAATTCCGGAGAGAAGATAGTCTCTTAGATGAATACAGTTAAGGAACCATTAAATCATTATTCAAATTGCAAGTGGATAAGAAGGTCACAATTAAAGGATCTAGAATTGAAGGAAGGTCGACTAAGTCAAGGTGAAAATACAGTCACATAGCTGGGTAGATGACTAACAACACTTGTGTATATACTACTATCATGGTAATGAGTGCCATGGCAATTAGTGTGGAATACTCAGTAGGGTTATCTTGGGACCTACCATTAATATTTCAACTCGAGTTTCCTCCAAAAAGTTTCAAAAATAAACCTTCAATAATAAACCACCAAAATTTGTATTCACTCTAAGCCGTTCGAATTCATCATAAAAATTTAAATCACTCTCATAAATCTCAAAGCAAAATTTTATCACGTTACTACTAACCTTTTCCGAAATTAACGTTTAAATTCAACTATTTAACTCAAGAGTTCATAATTTACGAATCCATAAAAATTTCACAATCAATCAAAAATTTAACACTATAACATTTTCAAATAACTCATAATAAAACTCTTAGCATATTAAAAGCAATCTCAAAAATTAAGCTCAATGCTCTCATCAATTTTAACTTCTATTTATGCTAGGTTATTCCAACAAAATCACAAATTTTAAATGGTAACTTCCTTTAATCAATCAAAAAAGTTTTCCATCACATCCTTCGAAATTGTCCAAAAAATTTAATATTAGCAATCCCACATTAAACTAAATTTTCAAATAATCTTATCAGTCAAAATCTTTTTTTTTTCTACCAAAAATCTAAATAGATTTGTAAATCCTCAATCATAGGACACAATTTAAAATAAACAAAAATTCTCAAAAATCATTTTCAATTATTGTAACCAAAATTTACCATCATTACTTCCACTTAAAATTCAAAATTTAATAAACACGAAATCGCAAGTTGTACAACTCAAATTTAAATAATTCCTATGGCCATTTTTTTTAAAAAAGCTAAGATCATTTTCAAACCAAATTTATAATCGTGCAAAGGTGTATAACCATAATCCAATAAATCATAAACATCAAAACTCAAAAATTAATAAATTTTATATTTGTTCAAAGATGTATATCTATCACCCAAAATTTCAAATAGCACAACTCGAAATGCAAATCAATTTTATAGTTGTTCAAAGATGTATAGCTATAACCCCATAATTCATAAATATCAAAACTCAAAAATCCAATCAATTTCTTAAATCAATGGTATAAAGATTCTAGCATATATTTTTTTCTTCCTGCAGTATCAATCCTATGGTGTTTACTATTTAGAAATCTCAAGATTAAAACTTTCCGTGGCAATATTCTACTTTACAAATGACTAATCATTAAATCACACCAAAAATCTTTTTAACTAAATTAGAGTCTTGAATGTATTCCAATTGCCAATATAACCATTCTAGCCATATGTGTGACCTATGAGCATATACTAGTGTAGTCATCTTCCTAGTTGATACTAAGCACGAAAATAAGAATCGACGGTAGAAAGGAATCAAGCAAGGTGCAATTCAAGGAAGTCGAACAAGAGTTCGAAATTTGAAGCCAAGGGAAGAGGTCAAGCTATATGGATGAGATTCTTAGATTCTAATCCTATGTTGCAGGGTCACATCGGTACAATTAGTAACCGAAGTGACAAAGTCGACCTGCATGGGCCACCACAAAAACATGTAACGTTCCAGTCCTAAAATACTTAGGACTAGGTACGTATCTATGCCAGCTGCATACATACGAAGTACACTCCAATATATGGAAACCATGTACGTATATATAAGCTATAAAATGCAGTAGAACTATAATAACTAAATCTCATCCACTAGATAAATAAATGATATAAAAACAACTTTGAATTTGTCATGTATACAATCGTTGGGCGGAGACAAAGTCCACTACCAACTATCTCAAATAAAATGTACAATAACTGATCGATAAAATAACGAGACGAACCAAACGCAATCGTCTTCGAAAGAATGGAGAAGATCATGACCTTGGCTAGAACACCTGCAAAATTACAGAAGCACACACCTGGAGAGATAACCAGGTCTTCAGAGGGACGTAACAAGATACAATAAACATGCCATATAAATACTGAATATAAAATATGCCACAATCAAAAAAAGTGACAAGACATAAATAAGGTACTCTAACCATCCTAAAATGAACATGCAATTAAGAACAAACCTTTCGTCGCATGAGCCCTGGCTGTAATAGGATCTGGTATAGTTCCCACTTGGGCACCAAAGACCTAAGAGCATGACGTTCAAAAACGACAGTGGCCAACCTAAGAGGCTCATACCCGTATCTCCAGCAGAGCTTTCGGGTTAAAAGGGAAGTGCAATCGAAGCCCATACGACAAGGAAATGTTCTCCCCATCCAATGTACCTGTCAAGTCGCATCCACGACCATGTACCTTTACTAACTGCTAAGTCTCCTAACACGCCTCTATTAGCAGTTAGCCCTAACGCATGCACATGGAGGATCAGCCCACACGCAAGAACCTCTATATGCTACTCATCTCACACATCCTCGTGGTACAACTGTGTTAAGGTATATGCAATACACTACAACGGTAGTCCCTTAACTCTAGGTCAACATGCAATCAAAGGATAATAACAAAGTAAATTAATAATCACTGAACAGACAGTAAATCAGGAACTGTAAGAACCAGAAATAAAGAACAGTGATATATAAAATAAATGCAGACTGAATATAAACAGTTTAATGGCAAGGTATCTTGCCTGCGGGTGGTGCGAGAAGCAGCAAAATCTAACAATCAGAATCGTCAAAACAAAAGTCAAAAATTCACAAGAAGCTCCGGATGCTGAAACAAACATCACGAACGAGTTTGAAATAAAAAATATGCCTTGGAAACGCATGTCCAAAAGTTAAATTCTAGAGCAGGGGCAAAATCGTAATTTTGGGTCAAAATGATGTCCGCCGTTGGATCCACTTTGCACCGAAATGCGTTCCAGTATCTATGGTCTCTAAAGTCGTCAAATTACATGCCTACAGATTTGTTTTGATGAGATAAATCCAACGGTATGTCCAATTTTGGATTCCGGTAGGCTGTGCATAAAATCGCCCGTTGAGTGGGTTTGTGGGCCCGCCAAAATAGCGTCCCGATCAACGGTCTCAGAATCAGACCAAACTTGGCTCAGAGGACCAGAAAAATATTTCGAGTCCAATGGTGTAAGTTTTATCGCGATATGATGAGTGTGCACAAAGTAATTGGGAAATTCCGAAAAGCCCGATACGAGAAAATTTGACGGATACGGGTCAAATTCGTCGCGCACACGCAACTAATTTGAGTTCCGTCAAAGCCCGCACGTCCGCAAAGTCGATACGGACCTTTCGGTACTCTCGGCTTGCGACGGGGTCGCCCAGTTTGTCGGGACGTACCTCGTACGGGGTTTTTAAGGTTTATAAGAAAATTGATTTTTTCGAAATTTTTAATTTAATTAAAATTGAAATTTATTGCAGAATAAATAAATATATTTGAATGGAATGATAGAGGGTCATGTGGACTTTCTACACGAATTTACGAATCTAAAAACGGATTTAAATTGAGAGAGAAATTGATCGGGGAAGTGGGATACCTTAAAGTGAGAATCTGTTGTTATTGTCGATGGTTCCTTGGTCTTCTTCGCGAGCACGGCTTCGCCATGGTGCGTCCGAGCTTCGCCGTGGAGTGGGGACGAGGAAGGAGGAGAGGATGGGGGTGGAAAAAATTAGGAGGTGAAAGAAAATTAGGGTTTTAATTTGCTAAAACTCATATATATATATATATATATATATATATATATAATATACATATATACACACGTAATGGTTTCGGCCAAGGCACTTGCTGCTTTGCTAAAAGGGGGAGGGGGGGCGCCCCATGTAGGAGCTGCTGCTCCTTATGCATGTGTGGGTGGTCGACCACTCCATGATATACTTTTTTTTTCTTTTTTTTCTTTCTTTCTTTCTTATCTTTTCAACTTTTTAAATATATATATATATATATATATATATATATATATATATATATATATATATATATATATATATATATATATATATATATATATATATATATATATACGTATATATCCATACATACACCAAAAATTTATTTAAAATTCAATACCATTTAAAAGTCAACTATTCAATTATTTAATATATTTGAGCATATATATATATATATATATATATATATATATATATATATATATATATATATTCAATCCTTAATAAATAAATATATTCAATCCTTAATAAATCAACTTAAAATAATAATAATATTTAAATAGGAAACATGGTTATTAAATCTCCACAAAATAACTTTAATAATAATAAATTAATAAGATCGACCCAATGAGTGCACTTATACTGCACACCATTTTTCGGGTCCACAACATGTACTATTTTGTAAAATATTATTTAAAATAAATAAAATACCAATAATTGCACAAATAGTTAAATAATTTGAAATTGTAAATGAAATTCTAAAATAATTTAGAAATTATTTTTACGTACATAAAATATGTCCACATGGCCACCTTAGTCACCCCCATGCTCACATGGGCTTAAATTTGGTTCGGGCCCTGTTCGGGCTGAATTGGCCAAACCGGGTCATTAAAAAAATAAAAAATAAAACCATAAATTGTATAAATTCATTTTTAAGCCTAATAAATTAATAAAAAAATAATAAAAAATAGGGATTTTACAGTATTAGATCATTGTATCAGTATTACCTTTATAAAACATGATCGCCTACTTTAAACTCAAGAGGTCGCTGATGAGAATCCACATGGCTCTTCTACCGACTCTGTGCAACTTTCAATCTTTTTCGTATCAAACAAACTTTTTATACTGTCTGTTAAACTATGTATTGCCTGTACGACACGGTGCATTACGCTGAGTCAAATTATTCGAAGAGGTATAAGATACGATTTGAGAAATTATTAAGTCAATTTAAAGATGTATTGATTTGGTTTGGTTTCATGTGCAGGCAGCATATAGAGTCTTTATGATCGGAGTATCACCTCGTAACGAGCTGAGGCATGGGTAGGGTAGGTCTAATCAGTTGAGTCATTCAAAAGAGCATGGAGTGCTCATATTGTTGGATCAAACGTGAAGATCGTACAACAAAGTTAAGGAGTCGAGCTGCATTGGCTCGACGAGCAATAGGCAAAATAGTAAAGGTAGGCGAACATTGACCCTTATTTCCAACACCTTTATGCCATAATAAAATATACCCTGTCATGCTCGTAACTTTATAGATTTCCATGTACCTGCTTCAGATTTGTAGTAGTTGTGGCGTGTGTCGAACAATAAGGATGGAACATTAATCGTATAACATTGAACGTTGAACAATTGAAGCAAAACGTGCATCAAGTGCACGAGTCGTAATAGAACATTGAATAACCACATCGAAGTGTGCACAAGTACATGAGTCACAAAACGTTGAATAGAAGTATCAAAATGTGCATCAAGGGCACGATTCGTGTTAGAACATTGAAGTAATTTATGGAAGCGTGCATCGAGTGCACGAATCGGAGAAACATTGAACACAAAGTCTTAGAACATCTGTCACGCCCCAGAACCAGAATACTGGAGAACGGAGGCGGACATAGCCAGCTACGTATAATGAAATGGAATCCATCTCACCATACGGTTATGGCTGTCTAGAAATATGAGGGTTTATCTACAAGCCATCAGTCTCTTAGGGTCAATAACAAGCCTAGTGTCTCAATCTCAACAAGTAATGATAGTAACAAGATATCAGATCACCAAATATACAATTGTAAGGCGTCCCAAACATTACATATCCAGATGATCATGAAGCTAGTCGTACAAAATGTAAGGACTAGCAAGAGTTAAGTCATACATGATTAACCTCGAGTTGCCAATCATGTTTACAGCCTGTAGGCAGACAAAAAGTAAAGTGCATCGAGCTAACAGGTGCTCGTCGGCTAAATACCTTAAAAAAATAATGTACAATTACAGTGGAAGAACAAAAGAAACCCACTCGTTGCCAGGATTCCTTCTAGTGGTCACCATTTGGCTAGAAAGCAGGTAGATCCTTTGCTGCTGCTCCGGTATCTGGCCATACAAAACCAGCTGGGTCAGACCCCAGAAGAGCAAGTGCCACAAAGGAGGCTTCACTTAGGAACTAAAACCAACAATTAGCACAATAGTATAATTACATAATAAGAGACAGTAGTTTAAGAAAAGCATGACAGGTGAATATAAAAGACAATCTTATATAAAATCAATAAAGGACAGGACATATGGAAAAGCATGACAGGATGATATACGATAAGATAACCATGGGACTAATCAGATAACCAGGTTACAACCCATAAACCAAACAAGGACCGGGGTTGTAACCCTTCGTCTGAACAGAACTTGGCTTCTCCCACCATTTATCGATAAGGTAAATATAGGCATTCTAGTCATGTAACAATCTGGAGCGGGATCAGGACGAGACTAGATTGGTTAGACTCCAATAAATCATTTCACGGCCAAGCAAGAACTACGGCTTAATACTTTAACTAACTAGGGTTATCACAGGCCTAGTTACTAGCAAGATGCAATGAGAATTCCAAGTCCGGTTACCTGTTTGTTACTACCTGAGTGATCCCAGCAAAAAAAGGAAAAGATAGCTTGATATATCAGACACACTGTAGTAAGATACATGTGTCCTAAGGTACCACGCTCGACGGCGGGCTGGAAGTGCGCTCATCTCGACGGATAGCAACAAATCCCATGTATATATATATAAGGCCGGGACCAAAGGGGCAACAGGTAACTGGGAAATTCTTCATGAACTATTTGATCAATCTAGTCATTAATCCTAGCCATATTCAGTATGAATCCCTGACCGTGGGAAACCAGGGATTCATGTCCTAGACATGATGCAAGACATGACAGGTTCATTTATACAAACACAATCGTCCACGGTGTCTAGGTTATTTATACAGGTCATGTCATGTCAGGTAGCCGTCGCAACAGCTGCTCAAGATAGTTCATGTCAGGTGTACTTGTCAGGAGTGCGCCATGACGGGCCACTATCATATCAGGTCAGTCATGTCAGGAGTGTACCCCTACGGGTTACTGTCAGGTCATGCTCAATTATCATTTCAATCATGTCAATCAAATCGTACTTTATCAAGTTGAGGACAAAAGGCGTAAGGATATAAAATGGACGTAAAAATATACAATAAGGAGTTACAAAACATGGGCAAATAATAATAAATAATAGTACACAGGGCTATAGGAAACCATGTGGCTCAGGCATATGCGGTCAGGAAAGGAGGGGCGCATGCGGCTCAAATGGGAGCCCATGCGGCCAGGATCACTGGATCCCATACGGCCAAGTTCTGGAGAGCACATGCGGCTCAGGAAAGAATGAGGCGCATGCGGCCAGGAAGACGAAGGCGCATGCGGCGCCAAGAAGTTGGGGTCTCATGCGGCTCAAATGGGAGTTGGATTCATGCGGATAGGGAAAGAAATCCATATGGTTTGGGGGAACTAAGAGCCCATGCGGCTTGGAACAAGCGCAACTCATACGGCTGGCGGGGACAGGTCTCATGCGGCTCGCAGAGATGAGGGTCCATACGGCTGGAATATAGAAGACTTCATGCGGCTGAAGATGCAAAGCCTTATGCGGCCAGACTGGTCATGAGCCTGTACGGCCAAGAGATGAAGGGGGTGCATGCGGCTCAGTTAGGAGCTCATGCGGCCAGGGAAGGGTGGTTAGCATATGCGGTTAGAAATGTAAGTCTCATGCGGCTAGGATTTAAATCTTCATGTGGCTGGAAGAATTGAGTTCCTGCGGCATAGGCCATGCGGCCAAGTAACACAGCAAGGCTTATGCGGTCAGGAATAAAACTTGCTGCATAAAGCTATACGGCTAAGTCCATTCGGATATGAACTGTTCTTCTTCTCCATCCTTCCGAGAAGAAGAACCCTTCAAGCCATGGCTCCCAAGCTCCATAAATCTTTCATCCAGAGTCCAAATCCGAACTTCCATAGGTCAAAATAGGGCAGAATAAAATGCTCTACAACATGGAACCATCAAAACTCAGAAATAATAAGATTAAGTAGATCAAAACCCAAGAAATCCAAAAATAATGTAAATATAGATCTACAAGAATCTAGCCATGGAAATAAAAAATGCTAAGTACTAAAGAGTGTTAGAATACTGCAAGGAAGAGAATGGAACAATAAAATTTAGGTTCCTCCATGAAGCAAGTTGCACTTGCCTAAGCTCTCTCTCTCTCCTGATAGGTGAAGAGTAAAGATGGAGAAGAAGAAATGAGTAATGAGTAATAATGAAAGAAAGAGAGTGGGATATAAATGAGGGTGGTGGTAGGTGGGAGTGGTTTGGTTCATATAAAATCCAACCAAGCCAAACCCACTAAACCGAACCAAACTAAGCCAATGTAATGCCATGATGAACCATGAAATACTCAATAAACCAAGCTCCATTAATCAGAATTAATCCATGAACGATAAATGACAATTAAACCACAATGCTAAATATGAAATAAACTATAACTAACTAATCAAAGAAAATAAGAAATACGGGTCAGAAATATGAACACGTATAAAATATGTATCACGAATTTTGGGGCACTACATCATCGGATAACTATGTCGAGACGTGCATCAGTGCACGAGGATTATAGAGTAAGCTTCGTTAGCGAAGCGAACAATTGTGGCACAAATGTTACAGAATTGTTAGAAGGGGTATGGTGCCCATAAATTATCGGATGTGGCACAATGCCTCGGTAGGTTGGGGCATGCAGGTCATACTTTAGACCACTGATCAGATATATTATGATAGTATGAGATTCATAGAATGTTGCGAGTAGATATGGTTCATTGCCTACTTTCATTTCAAAATATTTATGCATTGGCATGGTCACAGACTTGGATAACCCGTGTATATGTTTTGATTTCCTCGAACGAGACTGTCGGGGCACCAGGACGGTTCGGCCTAAGAAAAAATTATAGTGCTTCAGAGCACATCAGTATTGTGGGACATTTCATTCAGAAAGCTTGTGACCTACTATTGAAATGGCGAGTCACAATATTGGATATTCGGGACCTTCGGTAAGGGCTAGCAACAAGAGTAAGAAGTGTTTACCCTCTTATTATGTGATATAGTCCATTACAGTTTGAAATGCCAGTGACCATCATATAGATGATCGGCATTGTCTAGCAACCCCGTATAAATACGTATACCTGGAATAGGGAGTGACATCTCTATCCTCCTTAGAAAATTCCATCTTTGAAATTTCAGCTAAGATAAGATAGAGAAATCAGACAAGCAAAATACTAACTACAAGCCTAAATACACATGCAATCATATCTATCTACCAGGAAATAAGAGAACTGTTATATACTGCATTGTTCTAACTAAGCACAAAAATTAAGGCACGTAGGCATAAGAATTAAGTATACATTCTGAATTGAATAATTGCGGATATCGAGACCTGATCTCATCCTCACGCTCTAATGTCGACTCTTCCGGTGATGATGGCCCAAGCGACATGAACGAGCTTAATAGTCCGGTTCTTGAGCACTTTTTCATGACACATCGATGTATACTGGCATTCTTCTGAGAGGACTACTCCAGTCTTGAGTACTCTTGCTCGATGTTAATCCACTATGATTTTGATAGGAAATTGAACCAAAAACCAGAGAAAATATAGCAAATATAGACATGAAATCGAACCAAAGACCAGATAAAACATAGCGAATATCGAGTCCTGATCTCATCCTCACGCTCCTATATTGACTCTTCCGGTGAGTGATGGCCCAAGCGATACGAACGCGCTTAATAGTTCAATTCTTGAGCAGATTCTCTCTTCGATCCAACGACTATCTCAGAATGAGCGAGGACGTGGCTCGAATCTGGGATATACCTACGTAATGAGATGCATGAAAGACATCATGCACATCACATAGCAAAGGTAGAAGGGAAAGAGAATAAGCAATATTGCTTACCGGCGTGAGAATATAAAAAAGATCAACGAAACGTGGACTAAGCTTTCCCCGGGTGTCTCGATATGCTACAATGCTTACTGGAACATCATGCTGCTTCACTATCTGCTTTACATACATGCTTGCCAACTGCTCTGTAGACAGTCCCACTCTGAAAGAAAGAAAATTCCTAAACAATAAGTCTAAATAATTGACATGCTAATGGCACACTAATGACAAAATATTAATTTGGTCAAAAATAGCCATACATAGAAAAGTGGTGGTGACACCTCCTATAAGAAGGTACTAGCTCGACACATATAATTAGATACTGCACTCCACTAGTGCGAATGAATACACAATATCCGTGCTGGCCAACTTGACACGTCAGGACATGGCCTAGGGTGGCTGTCATGCACGATCTCGAGATTCTATTCCCTCCCAATGCTTCTACCAATTCAAGTTGCTTATATTAATCCTATATTAGTTTTGGAATCACATGACGCAGTCATATAATCCTCCTCCTAGATGTCGTACCTTAGTACGAGTACCCTAAGTATAAATACATATCGACTCATAGTGTCACAAATTTAAATTCATCCTTAGTGTAATGCATCAAACAACAATCGTCATACTATGCTAGAAGTTATGAATGTACTGACATATAACACATAGGATTAAATAGCATATAGATAGCACCTTAGTGCACACATAGATTGTACCTCAGTACACACATAGAAGGGTACCAACACGTGTACAGGTAATTATGTCAGGAATATGGTCAAATCAAGTAGTCGCATAGAAATCTCTCGGCGCATAGGTCATAGGCGCATGAATCAGACAGGCGCATGGTCTAGTCAAGTTAGCAAGAAAAGTGGGTTGCCCTGGATTTTTTCTCATTCAAAATAATTTTTTTAAACCAAACTAAAACCAAATATCTCTAAATTAAACCTTATTCAACCCCAGCCTAGTTATCTTTCGATGAGATCAAAACCAGATTTAAATCAAAGTTCAAATCGAAGTATAAATCAATTTAAAAATCAGAGAAAACTGGATGTATATATCACCCGAACGCGAGTTTCCGAGGATGTTATTCAAAAATAAACCTCGAATCCTCTTCCATAGAACCCAAACTTGTTCGTCTAGCTTTCATGCCCTTTCTAGACCTCTTGAGTGCCGTCAGAGCCCTGCCGTACGCCGGTGCACAGTCGTTGATTGTTTGAAATAGACTATTTTTGCTGTTTTTTTCAGTTTATATTTCCAGGTACCTCACTTCTTCGATCTGAGTCTCCCAACTTGCTCAATCAATTTTTGATTTATTTAGTCTAATGGATAGCCAACCTAACCATCTTTAATCCCTTTCAATTAGTTTGGGTTGAATTAGATTGGTTTCGACAGGAAATCGAACCAAAGACTAGAGAAAACATAGCGGATAACGAGACCTGATCTTATCCTCACGCTCCCATGTCGACTCTCCCGGTGCATAATGGCACCAAGCGATACGAACGTGCTTAATTGTTAAATTCTTGAGCAGATTCTCTATGATTCAAAATAGATACGAGCTATTCCTCGTAAGTTAGGTTGGTACCGACGACTGGCTCAGAATGATCGAGGACGTGGCTCAGATCCTGACATACCTAAGATACATGAAATATATCATGTACATCACGTAGTGAAGGCGGAAGGGCAAGACGATAAGCAACATCACCTACCCACATGAGAAAATCAAAAGGACCGACGTAACGTGGACTAACCTTTTCCTAGGCTCCAAATCTAATGACACCCCGAGTAGGCAAAATCTGCAAAAAAATACTTGGTCACCGACACCAAATTCTAGGGGTCTCCGATGATGATCTGTCCAACGACGATGCCTATCCTACGTAACCGGAAGTCGAACTCTAATCAAATTGACTACCTCTACTGTCTGTGTGGTCATATCTGATCCTAATAATTTTTGCTCACCCATATCGTCCCATACTAGTAGAGATATACCAAACGGAGCCATTTATGTACTCGCTTGATAACAGTTGTTGTAAGAGAACTTCACTAAATGAAGATGATCCTTCCAAGATCTGCCAAAATCTAAGGTACAAGCTTACAACGTATCTTCCAAGGTCTGAATGTTTCTCTCTGACTGGTAGTCGGTCAGCGGATGATAAGCGGTACTGAACCTCAACATGGTGTTCAAACTTCAATACAAATCCTGCCAAAAATGAGAGGTGAATCGGGTGTCTCGATATGATATAATACTTACTGGAACACCATGATGCCTCACTATCTGCTTCACATACATGTCTGCCAACTGCTCCGTAGACTGCCCTACTCTAAAAGGAAGAAAATGAGTTACTTCGTGAGTCGATCCACTATCACCTGAACTGCATTTCGACCACTCGGTGATCTAGGTAAACCGGTCACAAAATCCATCGTAATGTACTCCCTTTACTTACTTACTGACATAGAACAGAAAATGAATCTCGCTATCTCCCTCTTCATGTCATTCCACCGAAAGTGCTACTTTGTGTCCTGATACATCTTCGTTCCTCCAGGATGGGTGGAATAAGGAGAACTATGAGCCTCTGCCATGACTTTCTATCGAAGGTCTCAGCTCGGCACAAAAAATGACTTCCAAATCTAAGTGTCCCATCTTCATGAATGACCAACTCCTTCCTGAGACTTGACTCATACTCTCATCGAAGCTTCTGCATCTGCGGTCCTCTGTTGTGCTACTTTGATCCTCTCCACAACATGGCTGAATCTGCAATCTAGTCATCACTCCTGTGTCTTGTGGTAGAATTACTTCAATTTCCATCTCATGAAGATCTTCTAAGATGTGCCTTTCTGATGTCAAGAAGAATGCACTATCCCTCATGCTCAGGACATCCGTTACTACATTCGCCTTGCCGGGATGACACTGAAGATCCATATCAAAATCCTTCAACAACTCTAACCACCTTCTCTGCCTTATATTTAGGTCCTTCTGGGTGAATATGTACTTTAAGCTCTTATGATTGGTATCAATCTCCACCCCATACAAATAGTGCTTCCACAACTTAAACGAAAACACCACAGCTGCTAACTCCAAGTCGTGGCTCGGATAGTTTTTCTCGTGATCTCGAAGTTGTTGAGATGCATATGCTATCACCCTTCTATGCTTCATCAATATACACCCAAGTCCCTTCCTGGATGCGTCACAATATAATGTGAATCCTCCAAATCCCACTAAAAGTGTCAGAATCGGTGCTGAAATCAATCTCTTCTTCATTTCTTCAAATGATGCCTGACATTATGCTGACCAAGTAAACTTTATCTCCTTACGCGTCAATTGCGTCAAGGGTGTTAAAATCCTGACAAAGTCTACCACGAACCTCCTCTAGTAACCTGCCAGAAAACTACGCACATCCGCTGCTGTCCTCGAAACTGGTCAATTCTCCACTGCTTCTACCTTCTTTGGGTCTACTGATACTCCTGTTCCAGAAATGATGTGTCCAAGAATCGAAATACATTCCAACTAAAACTCATATTTACTAAGCTTCGCACACAGTTGATGCTCCCCCATTCTCTGTAAAACTGTTCGAAGATGCTCCTTATGATCATCTTCACAACTAGAATAGATGAGGATGTCATCTATGAACACCACTACAAATATATCCAAATATGGACTGAAGATATAATTCATTAAATCCATAAACACTGTCGGGGCATTAGTTAATCCAAATGGCATTATCAGAAACTCATAAAGCCCATAGCATAATCTAAATGTCATCTTGGGTATGTCCTACTCGCAGACCCTCACTTGATGATACCCAGACAGAAGATCAATCTTCGAAAAAGCCTTGGCCTTACTCAACTGATCAAACAAGTCATCGATCCTTGGTAGCAGGTACTTATTCTTCACTGTCACTGTATTCAACTGCCTGTAATCAATTCACATATGCGTCGATATATCTTTCTTGGGTACTAAAATCACCAGTGCTCCCCATGGTAATTTACTATCTCGAATAAACTTTTTTGCCTTCAATTCCTCCACATGCTGATACAACTTATCTAATTATGACTGTGCTATTATATAAAGCCTATTAGATATAGTTTTTATCCCAGGAATCAACTCGATACAGAACTCCACATCCTTTACTAGTTGTATCCCTGGAAGCTCTTCTGGAAAGGCATCAAGAAATTCTCCGGCCACTCATAGAATTTTCTCCTTATCTGCTACTGATGCTGCAATTACACCCTTGTAATGGTCCTCCAATTATCGGACAAAGACAAACTCCTCAATGCCTGTGATACTAAATATTACTCTACCTCCTCGACAATATGTCATCGCAAGACTGTTATTCAACCAGTCCATGCCCATGACGATATCAAAGTTACCATAGAGAAATCTATCAACCTTGCAGGTAATAAATGCCCACACACAATGACCGGATATACTAAGCATACTCTGCAAACTCCTACAAGCCCATTACCAGTAAATATATTCATCCTCTATGGCAATGCCTCAAACTCTAATCCAATACGTATCGAGAATCGTGCAGATACAAATGAATAATAAGCTCCCGAATCAAATAATGCTACTCCAGAAAAAGAAGCAACATAAATATTACCTGCAACCACGTCGCCTGATGCTGATGTCTTATCCAAAGACAAGGTAAAAGCTTGACCCTGACCCTTCTGAAGTCCGTGTTACTGCCTTCCCTGGCCATAATGCTGCAGCCTCTGCTGACCTCCCTGGTTCTGCACTTGACGAAACATATGAGCCTACGTCGACAACAAATGCTGGACTAATAGCCTCACTGCTAGTACTGACCCTCTGTTCGGTACCACCCCTGGTGTTGATAATGCCAAAAATTGTTGAACTGGCCCGTCTGGCCCCTACATATTCGGACAATTAACTATCCTGTAGTCTGGACTACTACATCTCATGTACAATCCATTCATTGCCTGGCAGACGTACCTATTGTACACTTCCTTGCCACAATAGTATATCCCTATGGCTCCCCCTATACTGCTGGTGGTGCCTTGGCTGCTGTAGCCGAACTGATGCTGTTATCATTGATACCACCGGCCTCCACGGCGCTCCTGACTTATGAATACGAATGCCAAGCGTTGCTGCTGATATTCGCTGTACTACTCCTCCGGCCCCACTCTGGGTATGAGATATCTTCTGCCTCCAGTCCTCGAACTTAACCTTTTCTGGGTAAGCTCGTGCCTCCGAGTTGCCGTTAATACTACATCGAAGGTCTTATTGTCATGACCTTCGACCAGTTGCAAAATTTCAAAATAAATTCCCTACTGGAACCTCGGAGCATTCTTCGGATTCATAGCTACCATCGTCGGAGCAAACCGACTCAATCTGTAGAACTCTACTGCATAACCATCCACGGTTCTACCGGCATGCTTGAGACTGATAAATCTCTATTGAAGCTCATACTACGCCGCCACACCAAAATACTTGGCCTTGAATCTGGCCCTAAACTATCCCAAAGAATAGGACGCCTCATGCCAACTTCAACCGATGCCCACCAATCACGGGCAAGATTCTGAAGCAACAAACGAACTTGGTTAACTTGCTCCTCAACCGGTACCTTGGCTGCCGACAAGATAGCTTCGATGTCCGAAAGCCAAGCATATGTTGTAATGGCATCATCCGTGTCATTAAAGTACCTCAGGTTGAGCTAGAAGAATCTAGCCGACGTATCCGAATCAGTTCTCCTGTCCCTCTCTAGGGATGTCTACAATCGATGATTCAGTAAAATATTCTGCTCTTCCTGCCGAGTCTGCTGATGTTGATGAACTACCATCTGATGCTGTTGCGTTGCCAACAATCCTTGAATAATCTCCAGAAGTGTTCCAGAGTCAGGAACTGCTGCTACTGTCGATATTGCTGGAGGCACAAGAAACTTTGGAACCTGCAGCCGAGTCGGCTCTATCACTGGCTCGATGTGAATCTGACCAGGATTTGGTACTTCCTCATGCTGATGTCCCATTGAACCCTGTTCCACTGGATGTTCTTCCATGTTGACCCTGCCAACTGCTGTGAATGAGGCACCCCTAGAGGGAAAAATACATATATCAAATGATATGACGAGAAGAAGCGAGGGTGAGAAAATAATTTAACAATCAATATTGATGAAAAGAGAGGACGAATTCAGAATATCAAGGAGGACATGTTCTGATTGAGGCTGCTATAATAATAGCACTCCATAAGTCTAAAAAATAGACCTATATAGGCCACCACTAAAACCTTGTCACGCTCCAGTACCGAACTACGGAGATGAACATAGCCTGCTACCCTGTATAAGGTACGAAGACGTCATACGACGATCACGAATCTCACTAGACTTGGAGGTGCACGCTACAATCAAGTCTTTTAGGGTCACACAAAATATCTATGTCTCAATCAATCAAATAAAAATCAACAATTAATGAGCATATAAGATAAAGTAGTAGGGCGTCTCCGACGCTTCATCAAAATGATCATATGAACTAGCTTTGCAAAATATTAGCTAGCATTGAGAGTCAAACAGTAAATAACCATAGTCAGTTTTAGTCTGATTAGTTACAATTATGTAAGGAAACACTACCAAAATTTATCGCTTTAGTGACGGCCGCATCCGTCACCCTGCCCGTCGGTAAATGGCAATACCGACGGATGGCCGACGGATTTTAGGCAAAAACATCCGTCGAAAAAAGTCTCGTCGCTAAAAACAATCTGTCGCCAAGTTGTCGTCCAGCGATGATTTTGCTACGGATTTTCGTCAACCATACTCGTACATCTCGCGGCGAATTACCGACAGATTTTTGTCAAAGCGCGTATCAGAAAGTTAATGACACATCGCCTTAGCGACGGCCGTATCCGTCACTAAAATGGTCGGTAATTGCGTATCAGAGAGTATCTAATACGCAATATTTGTTGCTAATTCGTCACTAAATGGTCGGTAAATGCGTATCAGAGAGTGGTTGATATGCAATATCCATCGCTAACTCGTCGATGGTAGTCGCTACTGTTCGACGGGCTAGCGACGGAATAGCTGCGGTACATCCGTCGACCCGGTTATGTGAATCTTTCATATTTCCAGAACCGTGGCGACGGATATTCTGTCGCTATTCCGTCAGGATATGTCGCTACTCCGTCGCCAACCAGTCGCGGATTTGGTGACGGATTATCCGTCGCCAAACTTTTACCGACTACTAGCGACGGTCTACCAACGGAATATCCGTCGATCCCATTCTGAGATTTTTTCATATTTATAGAAACTTGCCGACGGACGATCCGTCGGTGAGTTGTCGCCATCCGTCGCTAACTTGGAATAGTCCCAGTTAGCGATGGATACTCCATCGGTGAGTACTCACCATCCGTCGCTAACTTGGAATAGTACCAGTTAGCGACGGATGTTCTGTCGGTTGGTAGTCACGGGTCCGTCGCTAACTGGGAATTTTTTGAAACTTTTTTGCATAAATCAGAGCATTCCCTGTTCACACAACATCCACCAACATAAATAACAAAAATTATCCAAATATTCAACATTATCCAAACATTCAAACATTCAACATCCCAAACATCCACCAACATAAATAAAACAGATCGTTCCCAAACATCCACCAACACAAACCAACATAAATAATACAACAATCATTTAAAACAGTCAACATTATCTAATATTTTAAATTATCCACACAAATATTTAATATTTAAAATTTTTCAAAATCTTCGAATACAAACATCGACGAGGAGAAGGAGTTGGATCATCCGATGGTGCTGGTACTCCCTCCTGCGCCCGATGCATGTACACTTCCACCAGGTGTGGCGGCAATCCCTCGAGAACATGGTCTGGAAGTTGGCGTAGCTGCTCTGGCGACATCAGGTCGAAAAGGGCCGTCACAGCAGGAGACAGTACGATAGGGGCAGTAGGGTCAAAAGAGAGACGCCCGGCGGAAGAAGGACCGGCAGCACCAGTAGACGAACCGGTAGCAGACGGACCGGAAGCAGTAGAAGGACGCAGAAAGTACGTGGACAACTGCGCTCGCAAGTCCGACACCGCCTCGTTCAGATGCGCAAGCTGGGACCTCACATCATCGTCTGCCGGGGCCGCGGGAGGAGGCAGGGGAGGTGGAAATCTCGAAATCGCCGCATGTAACAGTTCCAGGGAGCCGACTCCGTATAGGCGCCATTTCTTAAAGCCGCCGACGGTATCTACGAACATGTCGTCGTAGCGAGCGGCCGTAGATGTGGGCGTCCCGACGGACGTCGTTTCACCAATATCCTCGAGAGCAGATGGCTGAACCCGACTAAGGGCCTCACGATACACAGCCTATCAAATGAATGTGTTTATACTATAAGTTTACCTAAGTTATAATCTAAATCCTATGTTTCCCTAAGTTATAGTCTGAATCCTAAGTTTACCTAAGTTATAGTCTGAATCCTAAGTTTACCTAAGTTATAGTTTAAATACTTATAATTCTAACATAAGTCTCATAAATGTAAGTACTTACATCCGTCTTCTTGGCCCTCTCGTCGATGAAGCTCCCATCCTTCCGTCTCTTTTGGGTATGCTGGAATACATCGTACATGGTGACCGAGTCAGCATCTTTTTCCTCCTTCAACGCCCGTTGGGTCTGCATACGAAATATTCGTAGAATTTAATTAATTAAGTATATTCTCACCAATTCTGCAAGCGTCGCTGCGTGGGGCTTTGATCCCCCCGTATGTAGCCCCGTGTTCCGTCGGTTCGCTTTCACTTTTTCCGATTTCTGCTTGAAGGCAGGAGCATCCATCTTCTCCAAGAGCAGCTCATAGTAGTCCTGTCGGATCCACTCCTTCTTCGAATATGTCGTTCGAAGGTCATAAACCAAATCCCAGATCTTCTTCCCGACGGCGCTTCTATAGGTCCTGCAGATCGCCTCCTCGCGATGGAGGGGGCCACCAAAAGGTCCTCTGACATACAAATTCAATTATCACAATATTAAAAAAATAGTTGATTAAAGAGTAATAATATATATATATATATATATATATATGTATATATTTTTTATATACATATATATATATATATATATATATATATATATATATATATATATATATACACACACACACACATATATATGTATATATATATATACAAAAAAAAGAAAAAAAAGAAAAAAAAAATATATATATATATATACATATATATATACCCTCATCTCGTTGAGCCAGCGGTACTGCAAGTCTAGGGGCACCTCAGAAAAATTGAGGTAGGGGCCATGGTAGTTAGCCCGAATAATCTGCCCTAGAAGCCTGGTAGCAAACCACGAAAAAAACCTACAAGGAAGCAACAACTGGATTATTAACTTGAATAAATGAAACAAATTTATTAAATTAACTTAAATTTACTTACGCTTTGTAGAAGCATGGAAAAGAATAGTAATTCTTATGCGCCCATAATCAACATAAAACTCCATGCGGCTCAAAACCTAGGGAGTTTCATGAGGCTCAAAATTCCTGGGAGCTTCATGCGGCTCAGAAAGCTTCATACGGCTCAGAAAGCTCCATGCGGCCTTATGCGGTTCAAAAGTCTGCCTATACAGTAGGCCATACATCTGGACATTATTACTCTGACATAAAGGCGACAGCTCTGACAGAAATAATGGCTCTGACATAAAGACAAAACGCGACATGCTCCTAAAAAGACGAGAAAATCTTCATGATATCTGGCACAGTTCACAAATTCTAAAGAAAGTTCTTTATGCGGATCGCCTATGCGACTCTCATGCGGCTCAGTTATGAGACCACTCTCATGCGGCTCAGTCATGGGACCACTCTCATGCGGCTCAGTCATGAGACTACTCTCATGCGGCTCAGTCATGAGACCACTCTCATGCGGCTCAGTCATGAGACCACTCTCATGCGGCTCGATCTTGAGACCACTCTCATACGGCTCGATCATGAGACAACTCTCATGCGGCTCAGTTATGAGACGTCCTTCATGCGGTCCGGTCATGAGATACTCTTCATGCGGCTCGAGGACTGTCATTCATACGGTCCAGCCAGGATGCATCATTCATACGGCTTGCCACAGAGTAGCAGTTGAGACACGTGACAAAAATTGACCAAGTCTTAATAGTTCAAATTTTGTGGAACAAACAGATCATGATCAATCTTAACCAATCCCCAACTGCCCACTTTTCAAGGCACAGTTACAAAGATGTGGTCCAAAATTAGCCATGTGGCTGTACACCCCATTACTCACAAATTTCTATAAATAGCAAGGTGCTATTCCCTTGCATACACACAGAGACGCACAGAGATACACACAGAGCATTTCTTCACCGGAGTCGAGGTTGTGTTCGATTGTCCAAGGAGTAAGGCAGAGTTGATAGCACTTTTTCGAGCCTCTACCGTCACCCCCCATAATCCAAATTAAACAATTGTACTTAGATTGCTTTTCCTAGGTTTTGTTCCTAGGTTTTCTTTGTACAAGCGAGTTTGTAATTGTGAATCAAAGTTCAGTCCTCCCATAAAACTGTTTTGTTCTTCGATAATCAATGGCAAACCCGATGGCGACTCTGTTAGGGACTAGCTTCTCCACTGCTGAGAAGTTGGTGATGCAATCGGACGCAGCCAAACTCGGCTCCACGCAACAGATGCTGGTTGTTCGCTTCGACCAGCAAGCATTTGAAGTGATGCTCTCCGAGGGGAGCGCTAGCCCGATCCAGAAGCGAGCCAGCATAAAGAAGGCCCGTAGGGAGTGGAGGTCCAAAATTGTTGCTCCTTCCCAATCTCTAGAAGAAGTGTTCTCTGCGGCCCAAGACGGTAAATAAGACTAACATGTGGCCCCACTTCAGGCCGCAGAGGACCCTACTGTCCCCTAGTCCGGCAAAGGAAAATACTACGATGCTGGACTTACAAGAATAAATGAAAACTCTATGCGGTCCAAAAAGAAGCCGCATAAGGGTGCCAGCCGCATGCAGAAGGCTTATGCAGCCGCCAATGCCAGCCGCATGCAGAAAGCTCATGCGGCCACCAATGCCAGTCGCATACAGAAGGCTCATGCGGCCACCAATACCAGCCGCATACAGAAGGCTCATGCGGCCACCAATTCCAGCCGCATGCAGAATGCTCATGCGGCCACCAATTCCAGCCACATACATAAGACTCATACGGCCACCAAACCTAGCCGCAGGGAGATGACCTATACGGCATCCAATCCCAACTGTCGGCCATCGGTCCTATGCGGCTCGGGTTCAGTCTTCGACCGCCTCTCATACGGTCCTGACATCAGATGCTCCAATGAGGATGTGCTAGACTCTGTGCGGCACAGTTTGGACTCTTCCTACTACCCGCCCTGGGGTGCTAGGACGAAGAAGTCTAGGACAGCGCAGGCTCGTTGAGCTCAGTCAGCTGTCCCAACCTCTGACCACCAGAGAGTCCCGTTAACTGTAATACAAGCCTCTGATGGAAAGTTGTACAGAACCGCCCATGTCCAGCCCCCGGCGGCAAATGGACAGGTTGGTTCCCAAGAGTCTCCCAATAATGATTGAGGGCAAGTGCTTTTACTAGCCCCACATCAGGGAGCAAACATGATGCCAACACCTTCGTATGCTCGGGATCCCCGCGCCCACAGAACAAGTGTAAAGGTTGGCCGAGATGTACTTGACTTACGTGATGTGATTCTTCACAAGCGCAAGAAAAGAGAAGAAACTTCGGTGTTCAAAGAGTCCTTCCACAGACTTCACTGCACTCAAGTCATTATCAACTTCTGCTGCAACAAGACAGCAGTACAAGAGGACCGGCAATCCGTCTTCCAACGACTGCAGCTGCCAGGACCGGTCTTGGAACAAAGCTCGGGAGACAAGGTACTTTCTTTCACCTCCAGCAATTCTGTTCGAAAGGTCCCTACCGGTAAGGGAGGAAAGAAAATAAATGTGTCTAGCCCGACAATCTCAACCAGCGCGGCTAAGAAACTCTCATCTAAGCGGTTGTCCACAGCCGTCACAGGAGGAGTTTATCAGGGTACCCGCTCTAAGATGAAATCCTCAACACTTGGAGATTCGTCATCTACATCCCTGGAGGTAGTTGAAGCTGGGGATAGCACTCCTCGGAACATCGACAAGAATTCGATATTCCAAGAAGAAGAACCACGGGAAATAATTCTGCCAACAGATACAACAGATTCTGACATCCATGAAGACGGCCACAAGTGCCAAGATGAGGCAACCTCCTGTGCAGGGGGTGGCACTTCCTCTGAGTCCGAACCAGAGAAGAATATTCCCACATACCCCGACGACTTCTCTATTCGAGAGTATGATTCGGAGAGCACATCTTCTATAATTTCTTCCACTGCGCCTCATATGAGAACAGTATTCATGACTGAGAATGACCAAGACGGTCCCAGTGATCGGCAATGCCTCGACACTCTTGAGGCCATACCTCATACCTTAGTTAAGTCAGTGGACGAGATCAAGACGGCCCTACCGGCTCTGTAAGGAAGGACACCTGGCCAAACAAGCTTGGGTCCTACCATCAATGCGGACTCAAACACAACCGCACCAACCCTGGGCGACAATTCACTCGAAATGTCGGCTTCCACTGCTGTCGAAGAGGCTAGGGAGGCGAGAAGAGAAGTCCAGGAGCTCCGGGCAATTTTTTACACCCGCGAAATCTCTCAGGACCTCAAGATACGACAGCCGTATCCCGCTGCATGGAGAGTGTCCCCTTTCCTCCACGATACAAACTATTTAACATCAATCCATATGACGGAAAGATATCTGCAAGCCGATACATGACCTACTTCGAGGTCATAATAGACCATCTGCCGTATGACGATGCCATCCTTATAAGGTTGTTCATTAGGGCATTAGAGGGGGTCGCATTCGACTGGTACCGCAACTTGCCGGATAACTGTATCTATTCCTTCGTCGGCTTTAAACATATGTTCTTGTAGAGGTTCTATGAGGTAGGACAAGATGTGACAATGTCAACCCTCATGGACGTTGTCCAAGGAGAAAAGGAGCTGACAAGGAATTACATTGAGCGGTTTTGCCAAACCGCGATGAAGCTGCCCTCCGGTAATCCGGACTCTTCTTTGATTGAAATTTGCCAGAAGAGGCTGCTCCTCATAATCAGCCTCTGGATGGGGGAAAGTCAATTTAAAGACTGGAAGACCTTCATCATCAGTGCCACTAGCGCAGAGGCCAAGTTGAAGAAGGCTCGTCAACTGGGATTGCATATCTCGGACGGAGAAGACAAGGGCAAACGCCCTAATGCTAACAACAACAATGACGATAGTTCCTCTAACAACCGAGACACCAAGGGCAAACAGGCTATGGTGGACGAACCAAAGCCGGTAGAGAAACAGTAACCTCAGGTGACCTACTCCTTCGAGGACAGCCATGTCAAACCCATCTTTGACACACTCTTGCAAGAAGATAGAATTTAGCTCCCTCTGTCGAGACGTAAACCTCTACCTGCAAAGATGGAGAGCCCAAAGTACTGTCACTACCACCGCTATGTCCACCACGCTACTCAAGACTGCTTCCAATTGAAGTGGTACATCCAGAACCTCATCGATTCTAAGGCTCTGGCCATTAATTGACTTCGAGGAGGTAGCGGTCGCTGCCAATATGGTGTCTGTCTAATTTGGGATCTTTCCTCCAATGAGGACCCAAGATGGCGTAGTACCCATCCCCCGAGCAACAATGGAGGTCACTAACCTTCCACCTCCCCGAGACCATAAGACTGGGCAGGTGCCCCTCACCACGTCAAGAGGGGAGGTCATGTGGGTCCACCCGAACTTGGTGCCTGAAGTAACTCAGTCGGCACCATCCCCTACCGGCAAGAAGAAGGGCAGGAAGACTAAGGCCTGCCATACAATTTCAGCCGATATCGAAGAAGCGACATCTGTTGTTACCCGGTCCGGCGTACAATCCTAACCCATACCGGATAATTTGGCTGAAGAACGTCAGTCGGCCACTGCTGATGCCCCAGGACCTTCTCAGCCTCCGCGACCGATAAGCCTAAGCCAAAGGAGACCCGCTTTGACAAGCCGCTCCGTAAAGACGCACCTCAGGGGCTGGAGATGTAATGTTCCTATTTTGAAATACGTATATGACCGTATTATTATATTTCAAGGATTTTAAAATTTGGGTATTGTTAAAATTTTGTTTAAAATTATTGGAGGTGAATTTTATTGCATTATTATTATAATTTGTTGTTCCTAATTTACCCCTCCCAAAATATCTAAACTTAAATCACCCCTCACATCACTCACCCACTCCCTCTCTCCTCTTTCACCTTTCCCTCTCTCACCTCTCTCTCTCCCGAAATCTCCCCCCTCTCTCTTCCCTGGAGAACCCCCCCAAATCCCCCCTCTCTCTCTCAGCTCTCTCTCTTTCTCACTCTTCCTCCCTCTCCCCAGTCCCCTTCCCGAGCTCCCCCTCTCTTCTCCCTCACTCTCTCTCTCGCTCGCTTCCTGTCTCCTCCTCCTCCCTACTCGATCTCCGACCCTCCCTCCATCTCTGGCCACCTTCCCCACCAGCACCGCCACCACTTCGACCAGCACCACCATCATCGTCGTCTCCGCCATCAGCCGCCACCACCACGACTTCCAGCCACCGTCGCCACCACCATCGTCTTCTTCTCCTCCTCCTCCGCCCCTCTTCCAGGAGCCGCGTCACCGTCGTCTCCACCCTCTCCTCCGCGGCCCCCGGCCTCCCTCCGCCGCGACCACCACCACTCGTGGCCGTCGTCCTCTTTTCGGCCTGCCTGGCCGGAGCTCCTCCTGCTGCTGCTGTTCTTCTCTGTCACGGAGCTGCCCCGGTCCGACTGAGCCCGGTAAGCTCCTCCGGCCTCCCCTCTCTGTCTCCTCCCCTCCGCCGGAGCCTGGCCGACCCCGATGGCTCTTCCCCTCCATAGATCTGCTCCTCCTCTCCCTCTTCCCTTCTGTCCGGCGAGCAGCCGTACCCCGCCGAGAGTACCGCGCCAGCCTCGAGCGGCGGGATGCCCTTGGGCCCCGTGCTGCAAGAGCAGCGAGCCAGCCTCGGGCTGCATGCTCTTAGAGCCACGTGCCTCGATGCACGCGCTGTCTCGAGCAGTGCGATGCTCGGTCCGTATGTGCCACATTCTGTACGTGCCTCGGTTTATGTACGCCTCAATTTGCGTGCATTCTTGGTTTTCGTGCACCTAGATCTACGTATTACCTTGGGCAGCGGGACGCCTCGAGCCTCGTGCTGCCTCGACAACGTGCCATCTCGGTTTGTGTACCGTTTCATTTATTGTGCCTCGGCCTTTGTGCCTTTCTTGATTTTCGTACCGTATCGATTTGCGTGCGCACCTCGATTTGTGTGCCGTATCGATTTACGTGCTCCTTGGACTTTGGATCGTTTTGATTTACGTGCTCGCCTCGATTTGCGTGTTGCATAATTTGTGGACCATTCTGATATTCGTAATTTTCTCGATCTACGTGCACATCTCGATCTACGTGCACGTGTTTCCTGTTCATTTCGATATTCGTGCCATCTTAATTCTCGTGTACGTCTCGATATACATGTACGTCTCGGTTTACGTGTCCGTATCGATCTGCGTACTTCGGTTTCCATGCTCGATCCCTGCACTGCTTACGGGACCCGTACGGTATAGCCTCGTGCCATTCTTCGTAATTTTGTCATTATTTTATTATTTAATTCTAATGATTGTTTATTGTGTGTTCTGAGGATCTCGATTGGCATGCTAGCTTGGATCGCGACTGTCGAAGACTTGCTTACCTAGCCGAGCCCTCTAGGCAAGTATCCCTTGCTCATCGACGGCTCTTGCCCTCTCTCCTGGATTTTATTTCATTTAATTAATTTGTACTTGTAAATTTTATAACCATGATTAGTGTAGCCTAGTAGTAGAACTGCCATGATGATAACTTAGGATAGCTTGGTCCGATACCGGGGTAGACCGTATCGGGCAACTCGGATGGGTCATCCACACCTCCGAGGACACGAGCACGACTCACATGTATGGATTGTCCCTGTATGTCCTGTGTCCAACTCGCGGTCGGGTAACGGCTCTGGCTAACTTTACTTGTGGCGGTGATTGTGCTTGGGTTAGGGATTTATGGGCATGTGTTGTGGTGCGCCCTGTGAGGCGGTTATTTTATTATTATACATGTTGGCTTGGCGCCCAGTACGCATCGTAGTGCTGCTGGAGGCCGAGACATTAGTGGTCTCGGGTTCGATTGATTTCCAGTACGCATCGTAGTGCTGCTGGAGGCTGAGACTTAGTGTTCTCGGCTATTGACTTGTTCCCAGTACGCATCATAGTGCTGCTGGTAGCTGAGACCTAGTGTTCTCAGTCTGTGATTATGCGATTCCCTAGCGGGTTGCGCTGAGTGGATTTTAGCCCCAACTCGCTGGGAGCTCCTGTCCAGAATACAGAGGAGACTTTGCCGGATTCTTCCAAAATTCCCGATCGGGAATTTGGTTCGAAGGACTGGGCAGAACCATTCCTTTGGTTTGCTAGACTGGGCTCGTGCTTGTTCACCTTGGTATAGTATCCCTGATCCCATTGCTTGCTAGGTAGACTCCAGACTAGATCAGTCGCCTAGCTCCTGATCTGTCTAGTCCGTCGAATAGCGTAAGGAGAGCGGTTCCACTCGGGAGACGGTCTGCAATCCTAGTCCTTGTTTGGTTTAAGGGTTGTGAATTTGCTCCAGAGCGGTCCGTGTAATCCTTGCCACTTCCGGCGATATTTATTACCAGACTCTTGTCCCCTGACCCTTCATCCTTGGGGTTGTCCTAGTCTAGTCAGATAGAGCTGACAGTTGTCCTATGTATTGGGAGTTGTGACTTGTGGATATGACTAAGAATTGAGTATTATGGAGAGTACGATCTCGGGATATTGACTTCGTGGATCTATGTGGATTCTTGGATTTTGGTGATTTCGAATATTTTGTGGAACGAGGAGAATATCGAAGGTATTATTATATGATTTTTACTCGACTTCGCAAATGCCCAAAACCTGGTACCTTTGTGTATTCCGGTAGTTAGGGAACCTGGTTTGATTGCTATGTCTTGGTTGTTGAGGGGCTCGTTTTCTAGTGGCTTGTGGTCATTGACTTGGAGGATTCTTGTGAGCCAGAGGGCCTAGCGTTGCTTATAGTGATTAGCTTGGTATTTGGTTATTGACCTTCCTGACATGATATTGATTTCCATCGTAGATAGGAGACTCCTGATAGTTTGATAAGGTGGATGGATCGACATGATGATTTGAGCTATAGGTTCCTATGTTTACTTGACAGACTATTATAGTGGAGATTTTGATCTTGTACCCGACTTGTTATCCATGTCACGATTTGGGCATGTGACTTCTTGTGACTGATAGGTTTGACCTTGTTTCTGGTATTACACGATGACCTGGACCTGTCTTGATTCTTGATTAGTGGCCCGTAGAGGTGCACTCCTGACTAGCACTCTGGACTTGACAGTAAACCAGGCATATATACTCTTAATTCTTGATAGTGGCCCGTGGTGGCACACTCCTGACTAGTACTCTCGACATAGCATGTTTACTCTTGATTGCTGTTACGACAGCCAGTCCTGACTTGCTCAGCATGACCCCGTCTTGACACCGTGGTTGATTTCTCTTGATTGTGCTTGTATAAGCCACCAGTCCAGTCTTATCTTGCATTATGTCTAGGACATGGATCCCTGAGTACCACGGTCAGGGATCCATAATAAAACTGACTAGGCTAATAACTAGATTAATCATGTAGTTCATGGGGACTTCCCAGTGACCTGTTGCTTGTCTGACCCTGGCCCTATGTGTATATATATATATATATATACTAGGGATTTGTTGCTATCCGTCGAGATGAGTACATTCCCAGCCCTCCGTCGAGTGTGGCACTTCTTTAGGGCACATGTATCTTACTGCAGTGTGCCTGCTATATCTATCTTTTTCTTTTGCTGGGGTCATTCGGGTAGTAGCAAGCAGGAGCTGGACTTTGAAGTCTCTTTGCATTTTGTTAGTAATTAGGCCTGTGATAACCTTAGTTAGCTAATAATAGCAAGCCGTTGGCATTGTGTGGCCGCTTGTCCTTCTGTGTTGTTTGGCTTGTTGCTTGCTAGCCAGCTGATATTGATTTTTAGCTGGCCATGCAGGTGTTAGTGGATGCTAGAGAGATTGTGATTGTGTTAGCTTCACTATACTTGTGGATTATTATCGTGCGTTGGTACCGTACGATCCCTTACCTTTATTTACTATTTTTAGATGTTATTCTTGTCATATTTTATCCTGCTGGTTTTTTTCGCCCGTCCTTGAGCCTTCCTTTATGGTACTTGCTGCGGTTGGCCTGACCAACCCTGGATTGTTCCCAGATTGTCTGAGACCGACCCGGTGGATCTTCCAGACTTGACTTGGAGGGTGTGCTTCAGTTCCAGACCATGCTAGGAACTGTGGGAATGTATACTTGTCTACATTATTATTCTGTACTGTAGATTCCAAATTTTTATATGAGTATTTCCTGTTTTTCATATGATTATCTCTCTTGATATTGTTTCGTTATGATTTACCTGTGGATATGAGATCGGATTTAGGCCATAGATTGATTACATGCTAGGATACCCAACCAGACTGGACAGCCGTCATCACCGTATAGCGTATTCATACCTTATACGGTGTAGCTGGCCGTGTACGTCCCCGTATTCTAGAACTGGGGCGTTACATGATTTTAGTGGTGGCCCATGCAGGTCTTATTTTGAGATTTTGTTGGGTATCACATGATTATTGATCTCAGTCCACTATTCCTTTGTATTCCCACTTGTTACATTTGTCCTTCGCTCTCTTGAACCTGTGAACTGGTCCTCATCTCTACTTGGACCTATCTTGCTTGGCCATGTCTTATTCGTGTTATCTACCTCTGATCCTTGTTTGGTAGATATGATCCTATAGTTGGTCATGTCGATCACCTTATTTGATGAGATATTATCTCCATCATTTGGGTTACATGATTATTTATCTTGGGTTCTGTACTCTCTATCGGTGTTTTGCCTTGTTTGATTTCCTGTTAACCATTTCGTGCGTTGACTTCGTGTTGACTTAGTATCATTATCGTCCTCTTCGAGCGTTGGTTGGATTGCTGCAGAATGAAGATTTTATCAGGACTCTGAGATTGGATATTTTAATATTTGTTGAGTATCCGAGGGATATTCTTGTATCGATTCGGCTTCCTTGATTCCGGACAGTTCCGCACTCATGATTATCTGTTTCAGATATTATTTTGATTATAGATGTACTTTCTATACATTATGTTTTGATATGGATTCTTGGCTTGGGGTATTTTTCTACGGATATGGAATATTTTCCTAGAAAAGCTATCTTGTGGTTATTATTGAAGATATTTTGGATGTGTGTTATGAATCACCTGGATTTTTGGATTTTGATTGTTTTCTAGGACTCTCATTACATTGTTAGAGATTTTGTGATTTTAGTGAATTGGATATTTGGATTATGGGTTTGATTCGTTTTGGGTATTTGTCGAGAGTACTGGGTGACCCTAGTATACCTTGACGGCGTGGTAACAAAAGTTGCAGCCACTCGATTATAGTGTCATGGTGAATCTTTTGCAGCCATTCCGGATGGCGTGGCAGGGAATGACCATGGCACACATTTTTTTCAAATATTAGGAAACTACGGTCATCAGTTCGAGACAGATATCCTGTATTTTATGATTTTAGGCGGATTTATTATTATTTTTTTATGTAGTTGGGATTTTACGTTTTTGGACATTGTTTTCGATATTTTGTACTTGTTTTGAATTATGGGGTTATTTCGTGTGTGCGAGAATTTGATTTTCGAGATTCTTTCGATGTTTTCGATTTACCTTGCGAGTTGATTTATTTAAGCTAGACTTTGTTCTCTTTGATGTTTTCATATTGAGATTTTGTTCGTTTCTTATTGTATTACTTAATTTCTGTAAGGTGGGTAGAGATTTCATGACATATATATATGTACTAGTTTTGAAAACCCTACTTTTATAATTTTGAAATTTCGAGGACGAAATTTTTGTAAGGTGGGTAGGATGTAATGTTCCTATTTTGAAATACGTATATGACCGTATTATTGTATTTCAAGGATTTTAAAATTTGGGTATTGTTAAAATTTTGTTTGAAATTATTGGAGGTAAATTTTATTGTATTATTATTATGATTTGTTGTTCCTAATTTACCCCTCCTAAAATATCTGAACTCAAATCACCCCTCACATCACTCACCCACTCCCTCTCTCCTCCCTCACCTTTTCCTCTCTCACCTCTCTCTCTCCCAAAATCTTCCCTCTCTCTCTTCCCTGGAGAACCCCCCCAAATCCCCTCTCTCTCTCTCAGCTCTCTTTCTTCCTCACTCTTCCTCCCTCTCCCCAGTCCCCTTCCCGAGCTCCCCCTCTCTCCTCCCTCACTCTCTCTCTCGCTCGCTACCTGTCTCCTCCTCCCCACTCGATCTCCGACCCTCCCTCCATCTCTGGCCACCTTTTCCACCAGCACTGCCACCACTTCGACTAGCACCACCATCATCGTCGTCTCCTCCACCATCATCGTCGTCTCTGCCATCAACCGCCACCACCACGACTTCCAGCCACCGCCGCCACCACCATCGTCTTCTTCTCCTCCTCCTCCGCCCCCTCTTCCAGGAGCCGCGTCGCCGTTGTCTCCACCCTCTCCTCCGCGACCCCCGGCCTTCCTCCGCCGCGACCACCACCACTCGTGGCCGCCGCCCTCTTCCCGGCCTGCCTGGCCGGAGCTCCTCCTCCTGCTGCTGTTCTTCTCTGTCACGGAGCTGCCCCGCCCCGACTGACCCCGGTAAGCTCCTCCGGCCTGCCCTCTCTGTCTCCTCCCCTCCGTCGGAGCCTGGCCGACCCCGACGGCTCTTCCCCTCCATAGATCTGCTCCTCCTCTCCCTCTTCCCTTCTGTCCGGCGAGCCGCCGTGCCCCGCCACGAGAGCTGCGCCAGCCTCGAGCGGCGGGACGCCCTTGGGCCCCGTGCTTCTCGAGCAGCGAGCCAGTCTCGGGCTGCGTGCTCTTCGGGCCACGTGCCTCGATGCACGTGCTGCCTCAAGCAGTACGATGCTCGGTCTGCGTGTGCCGCGTTCTGTGTGTGCCTCGATTTGCGTGCGCCTCAATTTGTGCGTATTCTTGGTTTCCGTGCACCTAGATCTACGTATTACCTTGGGCAGCGGGATGCCTCGAGCCCCGCGCTGCCTCGGCAACGTGCCATCTCGGTTTGCGCACCGTCTCGTTTTTCGTGCCTCGGCCTTTATGCCT
The DNA here is from genome assembly GCA_029216955.1 of Iris pallida. Taxonomy (NCBI): domain Eukaryota; kingdom Viridiplantae; phylum Streptophyta; class Magnoliopsida; order Asparagales; family Iridaceae; genus Iris; species Iris pallida. Next base: position 4,885,174 of record JANAVB010025399.1, on the reverse strand, counting down.
TTCTTGATTTTCGTACCGCATCGATTTGCGTACGCATCTCGATTTGTGTGCCGTATCGATTTACATGCTTCTTGGACTTTGGGTCATTTCGATTTACGTGCTCGCCTCGATTTACGTGTCGCGTGATTCGTGGACCATTCTGATATTCGTGATTTTCTCGATCTATGTGCACATCTCGATTTACGTGCACGTGTTTCCCGTTCATCTTGATTTTCGTGCCATCTCGATTCTCGTGCGCATCTCGATATACGTGCACGTCTCGGTTTACGTGTCCGTATCGATCTGCGTACCTCGATTTTCGTACCCGATCCCTTCGCTGCTTGCGGGACCCGTACGGTATAGCCTCGTGCCATTCTTCATGATTTTGTCATTATTTTATTATTTAATTCTAATGATTATTTATTGTGTGTTCTGAGGATCTCGATTGGCGTGCTAGCTTGGATCGCGACTGCCGAAGACTTGCTTACCTAGCCGAGCCCTCTAGACAAGTATCCCTTGCTCATCGACGGCTCTTGCCCTCTCTCCTGGATTTTATTTCATTTAATTAATTTGTACTTGTAAATTTTATAACCATGATTAGTGTAGCCTAGTAGTAGAACTGCCATGATGATAACTTAGGATAGCTTGGTCCGATACCGGGGTAGACCGTATCGGGCAACTCGGATGGGTCATCCACACCTCCGAGGACACGAGCACGACTCACATGTATGGATTGTCCCTGTATGTCCTGTGTCCAACTCGCGGTCGGGTAACGGCTCTGGCTAACTTTACTTGTGGCGGTGATTGTGCTTGGGTTAGGGATTTATGGGCATGTGTTGTGGTGCGCCCTGTGAGGCGGTTATTTTATTATTATGCATGTTGGCTTGGCGCCCAGTACGCATCGTAGTGCTGCTGGAGGCCGAGACATTAGTGGTCTCGGGTTCGATTGATTTCCAGTACGCATCGTAGTGCTGCTGGAGGCTGAGACTTAGTGTTCTCGGCTATTGACTTGTTCCCAGTACGCATCATAGTGCTGCTGGTAGCTGAGACCTAGTGTTCTCAGTCTGTGATTATGCGATTCCCTAGCGGGTTGCGCTGAGTGGATTTTAGCCCCAACTCGCTGGGAGCTCCTGTCCAGAATACAGAGGAGACTTTGCCGGATTCTTCCAAAATTCCCGATCGGGAATTTGGTTCGAAGGACTGGGCAGAACCATTCCTTTGGTTTGCTGGACTGGGCTCGTGCCTGTTCACCTTGGTATAGTATACCTGATCCCATTGCTTGCTAGGTAGACTCCAAACTAGATCAGTCGCCTAGCTCCCGATCGGTCTTGTCCGTCGGATAGCGTAAGGAGAGCGGTTCCACTCGGGAGACGGTCTGCAATCCTGGTCCTTGTTTGGTTTAAGGGTTGTAGATTTGCTCCAGAGCGGTCCGTGTAATCCTTGCCACTTCCGGCGATATTTATTACCAGACTCTTGTCCCCTGACCCTTCATCCTAGGGGTTGTCCTAGTCTAGTCAGATTGAGCTGACAGTTGTCCTATGTATTGGGAGTTGTGACTTGTGGATATGACTAAGGATTGAGTATTATGGAGTGTACGATCTCGGGATATTGACTTGGTGGATCTATGTGGATTTTTGGATTTTGGTGATTTCGAATATTTCGTAGAACGAGGAGAATATCGAGGGTATTATTATATGATTTTTACTCGACTTCCCAAACGCCCAAAACATGGTACCTGTGTGTATTCTGGTAGTTGGGGAACCTGGTTTGATTGCTATGTCTTGGTAGTTAAGGGGCTCATTTTCTAGTGGCTGGTGATCATTGACTTGGAGGATTCTTGTGAGCCAGAGGGCCTAGCGTTGCTTATAGTGATTAGCTTGGCATTTGGTTATTGACCTTCCTGACATGATATTGATTTCCATCGTAGATAGGAGACTCCTGATAGTTTGATAAGGTGGATGGATCGACTTGATGATTTGAGCTGTAGGTTCCCATGTGTACTTGACAGACTATTATAGTGGAGATTTTGATCTTGTACCCGACTTGTTATCCATGTCACGATTTGGGCATGTGACTTCTTGTGACTGATAGGTTTGACCTTGTTCCTGGTATTACACGATGACCTGGACCTGTCTTGATTCTTGATTAGTGGCCCGTAGAGGTGCACTCCTGACTAGCACTCTGGACTTGACAGTAAACCTGGCATGTATACTCTTGATTCTTGATAGTGGCCCGTGGTGGCGCACTCCTGACTAGTACTCTCGACATGGCATGTTTACTCTTGATTGTTGTTGCGACAGCCAGTCCTGACTTGCTCAGCATGACCCCGTCTTGACACCGTGGTTGATTTCTCTTGATTGTGCTTGTATAAGCCACCAGTCCAGTCTTGTCTTGCATCATGTCTAGGACATGGATCCCTGAGTACCACGGTCAGGGATCCATAATGAAACTGGCTAGGCTAATAACTAGATTAATCATGTAGTTTATGGGGACTTCCCAGTGACCTGTTGCTTGTCTGACCCCGGCCCTATGTATATATATATATATACTAGGGATTTGTTGCTATCCGTCGAGATGAGCGTATTCCCAGCCCTCCGTCGAGTGTTGCACTTCTTTAGGGCACATGTATCTTATTGCAGTGTGCCTGCTATATCTATCTTTTTCTTTTGCTGGGGCCATTCGGGTAGTAACAAGCAGGAGCTGGACTTTGAAGTCTCTTTGCATCTTGTTAGTAATTAGGCTTGTGATAACCCTAGTTAGCTAATAATAGCAAGCCGTAGGCATTGTGTGGCCGCTTGTCCTTCTGTGTTGTTTGGCTTGTTGCCTACTAGCCAGCTGATATTGATTTCCAGCTGGCCATGCAGGTGTTAGTGGATGCTAGGGAGATTGTGATTGTGTTAGCTTCACTATACTTGTGGATTGTTATCGTGCGTTGGTACCGCACGATCCCTTACCTTCATTTACTGTTTTTAGATGTTATTCTTGTCATATTTTATCCTACTGGTTTTCTTCGCCCGTCCTTGAGCCTTCCTTTCTGGTACTTGCTGCGGTTGGCCTGACCAACCCTGGATTGTTCCCAGATTGTCTAAGACCGACCCGGTAGATCTTCCAGACTCGACTTGGAGGGTGTGCTTCAGTTCCAGACCATGCTAGGAACTGTGGGAAGGTATACTTGTCTACATTATTATCCTGTACTGTAGATTCCAGATTTTCATATGAGTATTTCCTGTTTTTCATATGATTATCTCTCTTGATATTGTTTCATTGTGATTTACCTGTGGATATGAGATCGGATTTAGGCCATAGATTGATTGCATGCTAGGATACCCAACCAGACTGGACAGCCGTCATCACCGTATAGCGTATTCGTACCTTATACGGTATAGCTGGCCGTGTACGTCCCCATATTTCGGAACTGGGGCGATACAGGAGAGGCCCCACAATTTTGACATTCTGGCACAATTGGTCAACACACCAGCCAAATTGTCATTATATGAGCTTCTGAGACTCTCTAAAGATGTTCGCGTCGCACTGAGCGAAGCACTCCAGAATGCCGACGCGTATTTGGCTCAGGTCAAGCTTACAGGGAAGAGCTCGCCAGCGGATCTCCAGGATAGCGCTTGCACAGGTGCCATGCCCAACATTGTGTTCACTCCGCAGGATATGCTTATCAAGACCAACCTGCACGATCGCCCTCTGTATTACACTTGATACGTCGACGACATCAAGGTGGATCGAATGCACATTGATCCCGGTTCTTCAATAAGTATTATTCTGAAGAGCTTGCTTCATCTCTTGCACATCCCCATACATCGGCTGACACCTACCAGCACCACCATCAGCAGTTTCAATTCCGAGAGAAGCTATCATATTGGGAAGATTCGTCTGAAATGCCAAATTGGCGACCTTCAGTCGGAAGTGACTTGCTATGTCATAGATGCAGATACGTCCTACAACATCCTCCTCGAGCGTCCGTGGATACACAATTACATGATCGTGCCTTTCACATTGCATCAGTGCTTCAAATATGTTGACAAGCACGGCTTCGTAAAAATGGAATTCGTCGACATCGATCCCTTCAAAGGGGTCGAATCCTACTATTCGGATTCCTGCTTGTACGAGAAATCGAAAAGGCACCTGATCAAAGAGGATGCTCAAGAGTAGATGGAGACTACAATGGGATCGGAAAAGCCTATGAAGATCCATCTCCAACCCCATAAACCAGGAAGAACTGCACCACTTATAGCCACTCTGCGTAAGGAAGCAACTAGTCTCCCAGTGCTCACTGCACAAAAGGAGCAGATGGTTATCCGACTGCCAAGGTCTGGCCAAGGGCCGAGTTCCACTGTGGAGCTACTGACAATCAGACTGCCGAGGGCCGGCCAACAACAAACAGAGGAGATTAATTCTTCTGTTAAACCAATGATGATTCGTCTTTCCAGGATAAGTCGACAGCCGAGCGCTAAGCCAGGGACTACTAGTGAGCCAACAACTCCCCGTCCAGCATCAAGCGCTAAGCCAGGGACCGCTAGTGCACCAACAACCCCACGTCCTGTACCACAAGTGGAACTCATGATGATCAAGCTGCCCAGGTCATCTTTCCAGTCTTCATTAATACAGGGGGTGGCTGAAGAGGAACTAGAGCTAGCCAAGTATGTGGCTGCACACACTGATGTTCCTTCTGCTGATGATGTAATACCACCTAAAAGGATACCTTATTTTATCAATAAAGGGCTATCTTTGAACTACCTCGAGCTTAACAAGCTCCGTATAATGTATGCTATGGAATACGGTATAGGCACCAACTTACACACACAAGTAACAAATGTCTATACCATGAACCAACTTACTCCCGTGGAGGGCGCTTGCTTCATAGTCCCGAGAGAGGACCATCTAATCATCTTCGACCGAAAGAATGGTCAACAATCCTTTAGGCCAGAGGAAGTCGATCTCGGACTAGACATCGGGAGACTGCCCCTTTATCTGTATAGCTCCTGATCCAAGTACCTCATACAAAAATAGGGGTATGATATGGAGACTACACCAGGATTGATCTACGGCACCGGCCGGCGATTACCTTTGCAATTGCCAGTCCTGGCTAGAAAACTGCAGGATTATTACAACAAGACCAGACGTGGTCTAGGCTATGTTACACCTGCACCAACTCCTGAAAGCTCGGATGAGGAATGCGACTGGCACTCACATTCAACCGGATCACCCACTTTCGATTCAGATGTCAGCATCGGAGATGTACTCAGGCAAGCTTGGTCTGTCAATATGGAATTACTGACACCTATGAAGAAGACGAAGACGTGCCCGAACTTCTCGAGTTAGAGCCTTGGGTTCAACAACTAGATGCTCAGTGGGAGAAGCGTTTCGAATGAAGAGATCCTCCTACCGAAGATGAGGTCATGCAAGTTGACCTCGGCGATGAATCCTCTCCAAAGCTAATCTTCGTCAGCAATAGCCTGACAGACGAAGAACGGAAGTCGCTTTTGCAACTCGTCAGAGAGTATATTGACGTGTTCGCCTGGAGCTATGAAGACATGCCAGGGCTAAACCCCGAGATTGCACTCCATAAGCTCAACATTCATCTGGACGTAAAGTCGATCAAGCAACAACAACGATGGTTCCGCCCAGACATTATGAACTTTATCGAAGCTGAGGTCAACAAATTAATAGCTAGCGGCTTCATCCGTGAGGAATAACATCCAGACTGGGTCGCCAACATAGTACCGGTCCTCAAAAAGAATGGGAAGATCCGAATTTGCATCGACTTCCGAAATTTGAACGAAGCATATCCTAAGGATGAGTTCCCTCTTCCTGTTATGGACATAATGATTGACAACACATGTGGCTTCGAGCGCATGTCGTTCATCGATGGCTTCTCAGGATACAACCAAATCAAGAAGTTTTTCCTGACGATGAAAAGCATACATCATTCCAAACGCCAATTGGTGTGTACTGCTACACAGTCATGCCCTTTGGTTTAAAGAATGCCGGCGCCACATATCAACGAGCTATGAGTGTCATCTTCAGAGATCAACTGCGTAAGACCATGGAGTGTTACGTCGATGACATCGCTGTCAAAAGCCGCTCTAAAGAAGATCATCTGTACGATCTGAGGACAATATTCGACCTGATGCGAGCACACAACTTGAAGATGAATCCCACAAAATCCTTCTTGGGCGTATCTAGCAAAAAATTCTTGGGATTTATCATTACCGCCCAGAAAATCTATATAGACCCTGAGAAAACAAAGACAATCATGGAGATGGGTCCCCCGAGAAATCTCCGAGAACTCAGAGGCCTTCAAGGGAGGCTAGCTTACATCAAGAGGTTTATTTCTAACCTCTCCGGGCGATGTCAACCATTCACACATCTCATGAAGAAACGCGTCTCCTTCGTATGGGATGAGGAGTGCCAACGTGCCTTCGACGATATTAAAGAGTATCTTTCGAACCCTCCAGTCCTGGTGGCCCCGGTCGCTGGAAAGCCATTTTTGCTTTACGTACGAGCGATGGAGCATTCCTTCGGTGCTCTACTAGCACAAAACAATGATGTAGGAACATGAACAAGCTATCTATTACCTCAACCGAATGATGATAGGACCTGAGCATAGATGTACCGCCGTGGAGAAGGAGTGTCTCGCTTTGGTGTTCGCTATTCAGAAGATGCGACATTATGTTACAGGACAGACCATCCATATCATATCACGAGTCAACCCTCTTAGGGTCCTCATGACCAAACCAGGTGCACTCAGCTCTCGCCTTGCTACCTGGGCGATAATATTGTCCTCCTACCACATGATATTCGTCCCGCAGAAGGCTGTTAAAGGTTAAGCTCTGGCAGACTTTTTAGCAGCCCATCCAGGTTCGGAGTCAACCATAATATACGAAAAAAATCCCAGACGAGCTTGCCAATTCAAATATGGCTTCCCATGATACTGTCTGGCGAATGTTCTTCGACGGTGCTTCAAGAATCGGGCCCAAGGGTAATATCATCGTTGGGGTCGGAGTGGTACTGATTTCTCCCTCCAGATTGGTGATCAATCAGGCATACTCACTCACGGAACCTTGTTCAAACAACGTGGCCGAGTACAATGCCTTGGTTATCGGCCTCTGACTTGTAAAGGAACTGGGAGTAGAGTACCTGGAAGCATATGGTGATTTACAGTTGATCGTCAATTAGATCCGGGGTTCTTATGAAGTTCGTCATGAAGATATGATCCCCTATCATCAGATAGCAATAGCCATCATCACTTCCCTGAAAGGGTTCTTCATAGAACATGTTCCAAGACTCCAGAATATTGAAGCCGATGACCTAGCAGCACTTGTCGCCTCTCTGGCGGTTCCAAATCATACTCATCACTTGGTCGAGATGATAGGCCATGAATTGGTCTGTCCTAAGAACAATGTGTAATTTGCTGTGAGTTACTCTACCCTGGCGGTTGACAAAACACAGGACTGAAGACTTCCGTTTATTGACTTCGCAGTCTATGGCATCCTGCCGAAAAATTCGAAAGAAGCCACCTCTATTAGTAGACGTTCTCTCATATTCTTCTACGATACAGAGACAAAAATAATGTATCGACGATCCTATGATGGATTACTGCTCCGATGCTTGTCGAATACAGAAGCCAAAGAAGCTGTGCACGACGCTCACGATGACGTTTGTGGGGCCCATCAACCTGGCTCGAAATTGCAAGACCGCCTTCGCCGGATGGGCTATTACTGGACTACGATGGTTGCCGATGCAATAGACTATGCAAGAAAGTGTAAAGCTTGTCAGGTCCATGCAGATTTCATATACCAACCATCTGAATTCCTACATCCGACGGTAGCATCTTGGCCATTTGAGGCATGGAGAATGGATATCATTGGTCCAATCACCCTACCTTAAACCAGAGGACACCATTTTATACTGGCAATTATGGTCTACTTCTCCAAATGGGCAAAAGTTGTTCCACTTGCAGAAGTGAAGATATCAAACGTGATCAGCTTCGTCAAGCATCACGTCATCTATCGCTTTGGACTACCTCGAAGGATCATCCACGACAATGGTCCGCAGTTCGCAAGCCATGCCTTCTATCGGTTTTGTGACAAACATCAAATTTAGAATGTTGCTTCAACACCATACAACCCGGTGGCTAATGGTTTGGCTGAAGCATTCAACAAAACCATAATCAAGCTTCTTAAGAAGTTCATATCCTCAAACAAATGTGACTAGAATGAGAAGCTTGGCGAATGCTTATGGGCGTACCGTACTACAGTCCGAACAGCCACTGGGAACACACCATTCTCTTTGGTGTATAAAAGTGAGGCAGTTCTCCCATTGGAGACTCAAATCCCTTCGCTCCGCGTCGCCCTCACTTACCGATTAACGACAGATGATAACTACCATCGTCGGCTACAAGAATTGGAGGCCTTAGATGAGAAGCGTCTGTTAGCTCAACAACGAATCGAGCTTTATCAAGCACGCATCTCTGGAGCCTTCAATAAGAAGGTCAAACTGAGAACATTCCAAGTAGGCGATCTCGTCTTGGCAGTTCGGAGGCCGATGGTTATGACTCACAAAACCGTCGACAAGTTCCAGCCAAAGTGGGAAGGCCCATTTATCATCGAGGCTGTATTCTCCAATGGTGTATACTGTCTCGTAAAGCAAAACGGAGACTTGCTCATGATGCCCATCAACGACAAGTTCCTGAAGAAATACTATGTCTAAACGACATTCGCCGAATCAACCGAATTGTTGAGTTATGTACCCTTAAGTACCGTTGAACTTACACTCTGGTCCTTCCAAATGAATCCATATCGCATCCTGGGTAGTGAGTCATGTATGATCATACCTCTGAACTTTCTTCCTAAAAGTGCATCTTCCTCATAATCTATTACCCGCGCTTTTAGCGCATAAAAAAGGGTAACAGGTCCACAAAATTCCCGAAACAGCCACGTCGATGTCACCTCTGAGTTGTTTCTCTTCTATCACAAAAAAATCACCCTTTATGTAGAACTTCCACGTCCATATTATCTCTGAGTTGTTCTATGTATTCTTCGTTGAGTCCACTCCTGCCACGTCCTCATTACCTCCGAGTAGAAATACTCCATTACAAAACCCTCATACTTACCACGTCCTCATTACCTCTGAGTAGGTATGTTGGTTTTCTCTCGACTTATTATCCGTACCCAAAACCAGGGTACGCCAAGGATAATAGGCCCACAAATGTCCACAGTTGACCACAAATGTCCACACTTGACCACAAATGTCCACAGTTGACCATAAATGTCCTCTGTTGACCACAAATGCTATACTAGGTCCTCTAGTACATCCGTCTTTTTTTCACCATCTCATGCCTCTGGAGCCCAGCTGCTCCATGGCATTCTTTCGCTCGATACCAAGAACTTCCATGTCCACCTTACCACGGAGTTGTTCTAGGTATCCCTATCTAACTTATTATCCATACCTAAAACCAAGGTATATCAAGGGTAATAGGTCCACAAAAAGTCTACCAGTGAGACAAATACCATAATACCAAAGATACTGTCACGACCCGCACCCACTTTGAGGGTACGAGAACGTAACAGCGCCCAGCCTACGCCGCAGTGTCGGTGGTAGAACGCTGTTCTAGGTCATGAACTATAACTAACATAATATGAATACTCTCCATAAGGAGGCCAACACAAAGGTACAACTCAATCACAATCTAAGGTAGAATGTAGCACAATGAAATAGATAAGAAATCCTCAACTAAGGTACAACAGAAATGAAATACAAGTCTCAACATCTCTACAATATACAACTATGAAAATAAGGACAACAACTAAACATGAAAAGGAAACAATCTAGACTATCTAAACTATGCAATGGTATCATCCTCAGCAGCTGCCTGAACCTCCCCAGGGGTCCAGGTCGCGAGTGTCATCTAGGCAAGCTCCAAGTAAGGGGTGCAGGGTTCCTCATCATCCTCTGTAAAATTTTTAATAGGTCCAGTCAGGACGGGAGCGAGCACAGTACATCTCAACAGTTCATAGCAGGTTAGAAAATATAATCATGCAGTAAAGTAAGATATAGATACTGAAGAAAATGCAGTATGTAAACAGAGAGAGAGAACTATAATAGAGATATCTACTACAAGTAGAGAGCTACCAGTGACTAGTGATTTAGAGTACAAAGTCGACATGTGAACGGCTTGATTTGTACATGGCTATACTAAAGAGGCGTACATGGCTATCCTACTTTGGAATTGTTCACATGGCTATTTATACTCCCCCGTACCCCCAACTAATACACAAGAATCCAACCAGGTTATGTTATAATTCTATGTAATAGCCCCCGAAGGGTGGTAAGCCCCCAAAGGGTGATATGCCCCCAAAGGGTGATAAGCCCCCGAAGGGTGATAAGCCCCCAAAGGGTGATATGCCCCCAAAGGGTGATAAGCCCCCAAAGGGTGGTACATAGTAGTCCCATAAATGGGGATTCTGATAGACCCAATAAATGGGATAAGGATTCAGAGAAGACTCTGTGATCATATGGGTATATGTCACAAGTGATCAAAGAACCAAAGAAGCATATGATACGCCATGTAAGTGAAACGCACAGAATATAGAGTACCCGATGCTCCCTGAAGGGATAACATCTCAAGAAGGGATCCATATAGTACTAATCTGTGTGACCAACGTGACAGTATCAAGTAAAGTAATTTAATGCAGGAAATAATTCTAAGCAGGATATGAAATGATCAGAGAATGTACTCGCCTCGTATCTGAATGTCAGAAGTAAATGTACTGTCCGAGATGAGATACCAGACTCCTAGTTAGAGCAACACAAGTCAAGATGTATACAGGGGATGATAAATGTAATCTACAATGCATCTGCATGTTGTCTAGGTCGAACTAGGCCAAAGTCAATTCTTGGTCAACTCTGGTCAACTACACTAGTCAAACTAGGTCAACTAGGTCAAGACTGACCCAAACAAGTCTAATAAGTCTTACTAGGCCTAACCAAGCCTAGTCTAGCAATCACAAACCAATCACAAGTCATACTAGACTATCAACACACGACATTGGTGTATTCATACCATACACATAGGCCTTATGCCCTATAGTCCACATCACACATATTTCATATATTATATTTATATACTACTACATATTGATATACCATATGATTATTATTATTACGCATATAGAAAAAATATATATACATATAGAAGGGTATGGAAAACAATGCACATGTATGTGTGTGATATAGGAACCAATGTTTGTGTGTACATGTGTAATGTGACATGAATAAGTTTGTGTGTGTGTGAATGTTATGCATTAATGTGTCAATTTCAGGTTTAGTGTATGTGGGTTATGAAGGTTCCATGTAGGCAATGTGTTCAGAAATTAAGGAAGTTTTAGGACATGCTTTGTATTCATGTATACATTACATACATGCTTACCTACATACTTACATACATATATACATAAATACATATAGATTTATGATACCTATATTATATACATTATAACATATATACTCATATATATACATACATACATACATACTTATATATAAACTCATATACATGGCATACATATATTATATAGATGCATACATTTATTCATTCATTAACATAATATACATGCACTCAATATGAATAGGAGAAATTGAAATGAAAGGGAAGAGAGGAATGATTATAGGGGTAGCTATTGGCATGTTTGGGGACTTCTATTAGGCAGGTTTTGGACACTTGGGGATAGCTACCAGCTGTGTTTGGAGGGCTGAAATTAGGACTATTAAGGAAGCAAAGGGGGGGGGGGGGACTGTCAATGGGATGGAATGTGGGTGAGGCTAAACATGTGTGTGTCTCCAAATTGTGTGTGAGTGTGTTAGACAGGAACATAAAGAGGTGGCCTGTGCTCAGGTTTCAGCTTGTGTGTAGATGTGTTAAGAGGGTAGTCAACATGTGAGGGGCTGTCCATGGGGCATCAATTAGCCGGGTTTAGGGGACTGCTATGTGGTGAGTTTGGATAGGGAATGACAGGTTTATGGGGAGCCATTCTTCTCAGGTTTATAGGGAACCAAATATTGTACTTAGAAGAGAGGGAATCTCAGATTACCTGGTATTCGAAAAGAAAGGGAATTGGAATTCAATTCCAATTTTTTAGGAGGAAATCATTCATAGTTAATAGGAACACAAACTCATATTTAAAGAATTCGAATGAGAGGAGATCAACATCTCAGATTTCCAGTTTTCCTGCAGGAAGGATAATCCAGTGAACATAGTGCAATGAATGGGGATCAAGTCCACTCATCAAGGGAAATCAGTCACAGTTAACAGTTGAGCCAAAACCAAACTTCATTAGCATTCAACCAAGCACAAACACAACTAATACAAGGTATGAGAATTAAACTTGAAATCAGTTTTAAAGGAATGAATCAATACCAGTTTTAATATTCAGTTCAACATTCAAACTAAATTCCTATCCTTTTCTCAGGTTTTCATAATCAATCTAACATTCAAACAATCTCAGTTATCTATACCCAAATCTCAGGTTTTATAATTTCAGTCTTTGACAGTCCATTAAGCCTAACCATAACACCAAATTCGAAATCTAATTATCCAAGTCTAGTACAACTATAACTAACACTTAGGAACTAACACACACGTGTAGGGACTAAATATGATAATTGAAACACCAAATCAGTTAAAAGCTAGAAATAAAAGTTAGAATCAAATTTTAGGAAGAATGTTAATTCAAGATTTGAAAATCTGGCTTGTGTATCAGTCAACATTCAAATCCCATATTCGAAATCTCAAACCCAGCAAATCAATAACAATCTTATAGTAGACTAATATACATGTACATGGATCAAATTGGCAAATTAACATCAGTTGAAACAGGAATTTAAAACTCAAAACGAAGAACAGTAATTACATATCAGTCAACATTCAGAAATTCAATTTGATCAAACAAAATCATGTTAATGTGATAAATTAAGAGTTGGTAATACATGAGACATGTGTACACGTGTCACATAGGTCATTCGTGTCCTAACAAATGGACACGAACGTGTCCAACACTCACAGGCACGTACACGTGCTCTGCACAGCATGCAGCGTCGTGCACGCGTGCACGCGTGTCCAGTGCACGACACAGGCCACGTGGAGACACGTGGCCGTGCACACGTGTAAGCCTAAGGTAGGGGAACATTCTCGTGTGTCCGAAATGTGTCCACAACACACGTGTCCTTGTAGAAGCATGGAAAATATCAGAACAATGATCTATGCGGCTCGGAATAGGAGCACCCCATGCGGCTCATACGAGAGCAGTCCAATGCGGTACAAAAGAGGCTCTTAGTCTCATGCGGCTCGGGACAGGAGAGTCTATGCGGCTTACATAGGGACAGTCCTGCGGTTCAAAGAGTCCCCCAGCCGCATGCGGTTCAGAAATACATGCGGCTCATAGAGATATGCGGCTCGATCAATGCCACGTGTCCCCATGGAACCCCTTCACACAGTTGGCCATCGAGCAATGGCCCTATTTAATGCTCTGCCATAATTTGACAGCTGACGGCTCTGACATGAAGTGTCATAATGACCCTGTCATAATGACAGACTCTTCGGGAATAGGAGAAAATCTCTGACACGATCCGAGATTGACATGTGGCATACCCCATGCGGATCCAGTAAAGAACAGTTTCATGCGGCTGGTAAGAATCGTCTTCCTGCGGCTCACCAAGAAGCTATCCTATGCGGCTCGTGAGTATTATACTTATGCGGCTCACCGAGAAACTATCCCATACGGCTCGCAAGTACTATACCTATGCGGCTCACTAAGACACTGATTCATGCGGTTCATGGACATCATGCGGTTCTGATAGGGTCCGTCATTAAGCCACGTGGCAGAGATTCAATAGCCCCTACTACTTGACAGCTGGTAGCAAGGATGATTGTGAGATGCAAATCAATCAGAGATTTACCAGATCCCAATGACCATATTCAACGTTATCCTTATAATTAATGAGATCAGGTCATATCATCTGTGATCAAGCCAATGGGACACGTGGAGAAAGATCCAGGCTTGGCATAGCCAATCATGAAGATTTAATGCAATCAGCATTAATTATTCGCAGGATTCAGTGCTATCCCCATTTATGGCCCAGATCCTTCACTTTTAAAACTAATGGTCCAGATTGATTAAACATCAGGCGGCCGCCACTTTGAGAATGGGTAATCAGCCAAACCCTAATGATGCCCCCCACTATTATAAATAGCAGGGTGCCATTCCCTTGCAAGATAGAGATACAGAGAAAGGTATACGCGAACAGAGAAAAATATACAGAGAGACTTCCCCCATAGTCAGAGAGAGAATATACACAGAGGGAGAGAAGCCAAAAGAGCAATAAGAGGGAGAGCAAGAAGAGCATTTCTTCATCAACGCCAACCGTCCAAGGAGTAAGGCAGGGCTGCCGTCGCCTTCCCGAGCCTCTATCGTCACCCCCCAGAATCTAAAATAAACAATTGTACTTAGATTGCTGTACCTAGGTTTTCATCCCTAGGCTTTCTTTGTGCAAGCGAGTTTTTAACGTGAAGTAAAAGTCCGGTCCTCCGATAATTGTTCTGTTCTTTTATATTTCATGGCAAACACGATGGCGACTTTGCTGGGGACAAACTTCTCCACGGCTGAGGAGTTGGTGACGCAGTCGGATGCAGCCAAGCTTGGCTCCACGCAACAGAAGATGGTCGCCCGGTTCGACCAACAGGCGTTCGAAGAAATGCTCTCCGACAAGAGCGCTGGCCCGGTCCAGAAGCGAGCCAACACAAAGAAGGCCCGCAAGGAATGGAGACCCCGATCCTTCGTTCCTACTGAAGCTTTTACGGAGATACCCTCTGTTGATCAAGACAGCGGACATGATTCCCCTGCGGCCCTACTGCAGACCGTAGATAACTCTGTTGTCCCCAAGTCCAGCAGAAGAAAACACTATGATGCTGGACTTGCAGGGGCAAAGAGGAACCCTATGCGATCAGAGCCGTATAAGGCTATTAGCCGCAGGGAGAAAACTCATGCGGCTACATCCGCCAGCCGCATGAAGAAAACTCATGCGGCCATATCTGTCAGCCGCATGACTTATGCGGCTACAGCTGCCAACCACATGAATGAAACCCATGCGGCCAAGAAAGTCAATCGCTTGCAGAAAATCCATGCGGCCACAATCACCAACCGCATGCGGCCAGCCTGCACGGTCGTGACTCCTAGCCGCAAAAAAATAATTCATCCGACGGCGGAAGACAACCGCATGCAGACAGCCTGCACGGTGCCCAATTCTAGCCGTATGGCGTCCGTTCCACGCTTCTCTCGATCAGTCTTCGACCGTCTCTCATGCGGTCCTGACCCTGATGGTTCTCTGACTATCGTGGCATCCCGTTGACTATTATACGGGCCTCGGATAGGAAGTTGTATACAACCGCTCGAGTCCAACCCCCGATGGCAACCGGACAGAGTGGTTCCTCTGACCTGCGGGAGGCAATCGTCCGCAAATGCAAGGAAAGAGGAGGAGTGTCGGAGTGCAAAGAGTCCTCGCTGGGACATCGCTGCAACCAAATCATCATCAACTGCTGTTGCAATAACACGGCAGTGACGGAAGATCGACCATCCGTCTTCCAAAGACTACAGCATCCGAGCTCAGAAGACGAGGCACTTCCTATTGTCTCCTGTAATTCCGCTCAGAAAATCCCCACCGAAAGGAGAGGGAAGAAGACAAGCATCTCCAGTCCCAAGATATCAACCATTACAACTAAGAAACTGTCATCTAAACGGTTGCCCTCCACTGGAGTATTCCAACACACCCATTCAAAGACGAAATCTGCCACGGTAGGAAATTCATCATCCACATCGCTGGAGGTTATGGGAACTGGGGGTAGCACTCCTCCGAACATCCACAACAATCCGATGTTTCAAGGAGCCGAGCCCGGGGAAACAATCCTCCCATTAGGTGCAACAGACGCTGATGTCCCCGACGACATCCATGACTCTCAAGATGAAACAAGCTCTGAAGTTGGGGGTACTATTCCTTCCGAGTCTGAACCCGAAGAGAACATTCCCACCTATCCCGATGATTTCTCGATGCATGGATACGACTTAGAGGGCACATCCTCCACCGTTCCTTCCGTTACTCCTCACGTAAGGACGGTATTCATGACGGACAACAATCAAGGTGGTTCCAGTGATCGCCAATACATCGACACTTTGGAGGCTATACTGCACGCCTTGGTCAAGTCTGTAGACGAGATCAAAGCGGCTCTTCCTACTCTGCAGGGAGTGACACCTGGCCAAACAAGCGCAGGTCCCCCAATCAATGTAGATTCAAATTCAGCGGCACCGAACCTGGGCAATAATACTTCCGAAATAACGGCCCCTACCACGACGGATGAGGCCCGTGAAGTAAGAAGAGAGGTCCAGGAGCTCCGAGCCATGTTCTATGCCCGAGAAAATGCTCAAGATCTCAGAATACGGCAACTATACCCTGCTGAATGGAGGGATGTTCCATTCCCACCAAGATATAAGCCGTTCAATATCAACCCGTATGATGGCAAGACCTCAGCAAGTCGGTACATCACGTACTTCGAGGTCAACACCGACCATCTACCCCACGATGATGCTATCCTCATACGGTTATTCATTGGGGCGTTGGAAGGAGTCGCTTTCGATTGGTACCGCAATCTGCCGGACAACTGCATCCACTCCTTCACCGGCTTCAAACGCCTATTCTTGGAGGGATTCTACGAAGTAGGACAGGACGTCACTATGTCCACTCTCATGGACGTCGTCCAAGGGGAGAAGGAGCTGACAAGGAACTACATTGAGCGGTTCTGCCAGACCGCCATGAAGCTGCCCTCCGGAAATCCAGATACTTCTTTGATTGAAATTTGCCAAAAGAGACTGCTTCCAATGATCAGTCTCTGGATGGGAGAAAGTCAATTCAAAGATTGGAAGGCGTTCATCATCAGCGCCACAAGCGCCGAAGAACGACTGAAGAAGGCTCGCCAACTGGGATTGCA
The DNA here is from genome assembly GCA_029216955.1 of Iris pallida. Classification (NCBI taxonomy): domain Eukaryota; kingdom Viridiplantae; phylum Streptophyta; class Magnoliopsida; order Asparagales; family Iridaceae; genus Iris; species Iris pallida. The sequence goes on along the minus strand of JANAVB010025399.1, from coordinate 4,868,148 downwards.
CATCTCGGAAGGGGAAAGTAAGGGCAAACGTCCCAACAACGATAATGGGGGTAATCCCTCCAATAATCGGGACAACAAGGAAAAGCAGGCTATGGTGGCCGATACAGCACAAAAACCTGAGCCGAAACCCGTAGACAAACAATGGCCCCAAGTCACTTACTTTTTTGAAGACAGCCACGTCAAGCCTATCTTGGACATGCTCATACAAGGAGATAGGATTCAGCTTCCTCCACCAAGACGGGAGCCTCAGCCACTGATCTGGAGAACCCAAAGTTCTGCTATTACCACCGTTATGTACACCACGCTACATACGACTGCTACCAACTGAACCGGTACATCCAAAGCCTCATCGATTTGAACGCTCTGGCCATCGATTTCGAAGAGGTAACCGTGGCGGCCAATATGGTGTCCGTACAATTCGGCAGCTTCCCACCGACGGAGACTCAAGACGGGGTAATCCCCGTCCCTCTAGCAATAATAGAGATTACCAATCTTCTACCTCTCCGAGATCAGGCTGCCGGTCTAGTACCCCTCACTATATCACAAGGGGAGGTCATGTGGATCCATCCAGACTTGGTGACAGAAGTGACTCAGCCCACACCATCTCCCACCGACAAGAAGAAGAGTGGAAAAGACAGGACCTGCCACATAATTTTGGTAGACAACGAGGAAGCTACGGCCGTCGTCACACGGTCCGGAGCGCAATCCCAACCTGTGGTTGACAATCCAGCCGAAAATCATCAACCCACTACAACTGATGCTCCGGGACCGGCTCAGCCTTCGACGACCGACAAGCCTAGGCCGAGGGAGACTCGCTTCGATAAATCTCTCCGAAAAGAAGCAGCCCAAGGGCTAGAGAGGCCCTACAACTTTGACATCTTAGCGCAATTGGCTAACACACCGGCCAAGTTGTCACTGTACGAACTCTTAAGGCTCTCCAAGGACGTCCGAATTGTATTGAGCGAAGCGCTCCAGAATGCCAATGCCTATCTGGCTCAATCCAACCTCACAGGGGAGGACTCACCCGTGGATCTCCAAGACAGTGCCTGCACAGGAGCAATGCCCAACATCATCTTCACTCCGCAAGACATGCTCATCAAAACCAACTTACATGATCGCCCGCTATACTACACAGGATATATCGGCGACGTGAAGGTGGACCAGATGCACATCGATCCTGGCTCTTCCATAAGCATCATCCCGAAGGATTTGCTCCATTATCTCCGTATCCTAATGCATCGTCTGACACCAACAAACACCGCCATCAGCGGCTTCAATTCGGGCAGGAGCTACCCTATTGGAAAGATTCATCTGAAGTGTCAGATCGGCGATCTCCAATCAGAAGTCACCTGCTACGTCATAGATGCGGACACTTCTTACAACATCCTCTTGGGGCGCCCATGGATATACGATTACATGATCGTACCTTCCATACTACACCAGTGCTTCAAGTATGTCGATAAACACGGCTTCGTGAAGACAGAATTTGCTGATATCGATCCCTTCAAAGGGGTCGAATCCTACTACTCAGACTCCTGCCTATACGAAAAATCGAAGAGGCACCTTGTTGAAGGAGACGTACAAGCTCACACTGAGACAGCTACAGGATCAGAATGACCTCTAACGATCCACCTCCAAGCTCGCAAAACAGGCAGGTCCGCACCCCTTACTGCCACTCTGCGGAAGGACGCGATCAGTCTCTCGGCATAAGAAGAGCAGATGATAATCCGGCTGCCAAGGTCCGGCCAAGTGACGAGACCCACAACGGGGCCACTAACAATCAGACTGCCAAGAGTCAGTCAACCCCAAACGAAGAAGCTCAACCCCTCCGATAGGCCTCTAACGATACGCCTTCCCAAGAAGTGTCGTCACCCCGATGCGAGGTCTGACACTTCTAGCGAACCGGCCACTCTTCGCTCCGCATCGAGTACCAAACTGGGGGTCGCCAGTCTGCCAACGACTCCACGTTCTGCCCCATCAACTGAACCACTGACAATTAAGCTCCCTAGGCCGTCCTCTCAGTCTTCATTCACACAGGGGGTAGTCGAAGAGGAACCGGAGCTAGCCAAGTATGTGGCTACCCACACTAATGTCCCCTCCGCCGATGATGTAATTCTCCTAGAAAAGATACCTTACTTCATCAATAAAGGGTTATCTTTGAACTACACCGAGCTCAATAAGCTATGTACAATGTATGCTATGGACCACGGTATAGGCACTCACCTACACACACAGGTGACAAATGTATACACCGTAATCTAACTTACTCCAGCAGAAGATGCTTACCACATAATCGAGGAAGGGGATCATCCAATCATCTTCGGCCAGAAGGACGATCCGTGCCCCTTCACCATAAAAGAAGTTGATCTTGGATCTGATGCCGGAAGACTGCCTCTGTATCTTTATAGCCCCCAGTCCAAATATCTTATGCAAAAACAGGGATATGATCTAGAGACTACACCAGGTTTGAATTACGGCGCTGGACGACGATTACCTTTAAATCCACCAGTACCGGCCGGCAAGCCACGGGACTACTATAGCAAAACTCGATGTGGACTAGGGTATGTAACTCCCACGATGACCCCCGAAAGTTCAGATGAAGAGTGTGACTGGTAGTCACATTCAACCGAGTCACCAACTTCCGACTCGGATACCAGCATCGGAGACATATTCAGACAAATCTCGTCAGTCAACATGGCATTCGCTGATGCTTATGTAGAAGCATGGAAAATATTAGAATAATGATCCATGCGGCTCGGAGTAAGAAGGTTATGCAGCTCACACAGGAGCGGCCCTATGCGGTTCAAAGAAGACTCTCAATCGTATGCGGCTCGGGAGCGTATGCGGTTCAGCAAGGCATATGCGGCTCGATGGATGCCATGTGTGATCATTCCCTACAGCTGGTCGTTTGGGGGTGGCCTCATTTAATGCTCTGACACGACTTGGCGACTGTGACTGCTCTGACATAAAGTGTCATAATGGCTCTGCCATAATGACAGACTTTTCGGGAAAGGAAGAAGATCTCTGACCCGAACCGTCAGAAATCCTAGGTTGCCACGTGGCAACTCTCATGCGGCTTACATGGAAAACAGCTCCATGCGGCTCACGAAGAAGTCACTCTATATGGTTAGCAGAAATCAGCCATATGCGGGCCGCCGAGAGCTCAATCCCTGCGACTCAATACAATGCTAGCTCATGCGGCTCGCAAAGACTATGCATATGCGGCTCACGGAAGGTTCGTCCCCTGCGGCTCGATGAGGCATTGTCTTATGCGGCTCAGGAAGAGTATCTCTCTGCGGTTCGAGGATAGTCAATCCTATGCGGCTCTGACAGGACTCATAATTAAGACACGTGGCATGGGATCAATCAAAGATTTAATCGAATCTCAACAAATATATTTGACATCATCGTCATAATTACTGAGATCAGGGCATATCATTTATCATCAAGCTAATGGGACACGTGGCGAGCAATCAGACATTAGCATAATCAATCACGAGGATTTAAAGCAGCTAGCATTAATTACTCATGGGATACGATGCTATCCGTATTAATGGCCGAGATTCACTATAATCAGGATCAAGGGTTCAGATAGAATGAAGGAGCGCCGACATTCCAAACAGATAATCATTAGTAAACCCTAATGATCACCTCCCCACTCTTATAAATAGCCAGCATCATTCCCTTGTGAAAAAAAAGAGGAGAAGAAGAAGAGAGAGAGAGGTCGGCACCAAAAGAAATAAGAAGAGAGAGATCTACACAGAGAGAGCTCCCCCTTCCTTCTTGATAATCACAGAGAGAGAGAGAGAAGCCAGGAGAGCAATCCGAGGAGAGTAAGAAGAGCGTTTCTTAATCAACGTCGAACAGATCTTCTTCGAGCCAAGACTGCATACTGATCGTCCAAGGAGTAAGGCAGAGCGGCCGTCGCTTTTCCGAGCCTCTATCGTCATCCCCCAGAATCAAAAATAAACAATCGTACTTAGTCTGCTGTACCTAGGTTTTCGTCCTTAGGCTTTCTTTGTACGAGCGAGTTTGTATTGTGAGTCTAAGTTCAGTCCTCCGATAATTCTTCTGTTCTTTTACAATCAATGGCAAATACGATGGCGACTCTGCTAGGGACTAACTTCTCCACGGCTGAGGAGTTGCTGACGCAATCAGATGCAGCCAAAATTGGTTCCACACAAAAGAAGATGGTCGTCCGCTTCGACCAACAGGCGTTCGAAGAGATGCTCTCTGAAGGCAGCGCTGGCCCGGTCCAGAAGCGCACCCGCACCACGAAGGCTCGCAAAGAATGGAGACCGAAGTCATTTGCTCCTCCTCAAGCCCTCGATGGAATGCCCTCTGCTGCTCAAGACGGCGAGAAGGATTCTCCTACGGTCCCACTTCAGATCATAGACAACTCTGCTGTCCCCAAGTCCGGCAGAAGAAAACATTATGATGCTGGACTTGCAGGGACAAAGAGGGACTCTACGCGGACCGAACCGCAGAAGAGTATTAGCCGCAAGGAGAAAGCCCATGCGGATACATCCGCCAACCGCAAGGAGAAAGCCCATGCGGCTACATCCGCCAACCGCATGAAGAAAACTCATGCGGCTACTTCTGTCAGCCGCATAACTTATGCGACTACAGTTCCCGACAGCATGGATGAGACTCATGCGGCCAGTAAAGTCAATCATTTGCAGAAAACCCATGCGGCCACAGATGCCAACCGCATGCGGCCAGCCTGCACGGTCGTGACCCCTAGCCGTATAAGAATTCATCCGACGACAGGAGACAACCGCATGCAGACAGCCCGCACGGTTTCTGCTCCCAGCCGCATAGCATCTGCTCCATGCTCCTCTCGATCAGTTTTCGACCGTCTCTCGTACGGTCCGAACCCTGATGACTCTCTGGATGATAAGCCAGACTCTGTGATGCTCAACTTGGACTCTTCCTATTATGCACCCACAAGTGCTAGAAAGAAAAAGTCTAGGGCAGCGCGGGCTCATCAAGCCCAGACAGCTGCCCCAACCTCTGACTATCAGGGCGTCCCGCTGATTATCACGCGGGCCTCTGATGGGAAGTTGTACAGAACCGTTCAAGTCCAATCCCCGATGGCAAACGGACAGAGTGGTTCCTCTGACCTGCATGAGGCGATCCTCCACAAACGCAAGGAAAGAGAAGGGGCCTCGGCGTGCAAAGAATCCCCATATGGACGTCACTGCACCCAGATCATCGTCAACTGCTGCTGCAACAACGCGACAGTGACGGAAGATCGTCCGTCCGTCTTCCACAGACTACAGCACCCGAACTCAGAAGATGAGGCACCTCCTGTTGTCTCCTGCAATTCTGCTCAGAAGGTCCCCGCCGAGGGGAGAGGAAAGAAGACAAGCATCTCTAGTCCAAAGATATCAGCCACTACAGCTAAGAAGTTGTCGGCTAAACGGTTACCCTCCACCGGAGTATACCAACACACCCGTTCGAAGACAAAATCTGCTGCAACAGGAGACTCATCGTCCCCGACCCTGGGGGTTGTAGGAGCTGGGGGTAGTACTCCTCCGAACGTCTACAATAATCCAATGTTTCAAGGAGACGAACCCCGAGAAACAACCCTCCTATCGGGTACAACAGATGTTGATGTCCCCGAGGACATCCATGATTCTCGAGACGAAGCAAGCTCCGAAGCTGGGGGTAGTGTTCCTTCCGAGTCCGAACCTGAAGAGAACATCCCCACATATCCAGATGATTTCTCGACACATGGGTACGACTCGGAGGGTACATCCTCCACCACTCCCTCCGTCACTCCTTATGTGAAGACAGTATTCATGACAGACAGCAATCAAGGCGGTTCCAGCGATCGCCAGCGCATCGACACGTTGGAGGCCATATTGCATGTCTTGGTCAAGTCTGTAGACGAGATCAAAGCAGCACTTCCTACTCTGCAGGGAGTGACACCTGGCCAGACAAGCACGGGTCCCGCAATCAACGTAGATTCAAATTCAGCGGCGCCAAACCAGGGCAATAATCCTCCCGAGATAACGGCCCCTACCGCGACAGATGAGGCCCGAGAAGTAAGAAGAGAGGTTCAGGAGCTCCGAGCAATGTTCCACGCCCGAGAAAACTCTCAAGACCTCAGAATACGGCAACCATATCCTGCTGAATGGAGGGATGTTCCCTTTCCGCCAAGATATAAGCCGTTCAATATCAACCCATATGATGGCAAGACTTTAGCAAGTCGATACATCACTTACTTTGAGGTCACTACGACCATCTGCCCCATGATGACGGTATCCTCACGCGGTTATTCATTGGGGCATTGGAAGGAGTCACCTTCGATTGGTACCGCAACCTGCCAGACAATTGCATCCACTCCTTCGCTGGCTTCAAACGCTTATTTTTGGAGAGGTTCTATAAGGTAGGACAGGACGTGACGATGTCTACCCTCATGGACGTCGTTCAAGGAGAGAAAGAACTGACAAGAAATTATATTGAGCGGTTTCGTCAAACCGCAATGAAGTTACCATCTGGCAACCCGGACTCTTCTTTGATTGAAATTTGCCAAAAGAGACTACTTCCAACAATTAGTCTCTGGATGGGCGAAAGTCAGTTCAAGGATTGGAAGGCTTTTATCATCAGTGCTACAAGTGCTGAAGAACGATTGAAGAAGGCTCGCCAACTGGGGTTGCATATCTCGGAGGGAGAGAACAAGAGCAAGCGTCCCAACACCAGCAACGACAATGGGGGTAGCCCCTCCAACAACCGGAACAACAAAGGCAAACAGGCTATGGTGACCGATACAGCCCAGAGGCCCGAGCCACAGCCAGCAGACAAACAATGGCCTCAAATCACTTATTCCTTTGAAGACGGCCACGTCAAGCCTATTTTGGACATGCTTATACAAGGAGATAGGATTCAGCTTCCTCCACCAAGACGGGAGCCTCGGCCGGCTGATCTGGAGAACCCAAAGTTCTACCATTACCATCGCTACGTCCACCTTGCGACACACGACTGCTACCAACTGAAACGGTATATCTAAAACCTCATCGATTCGAATGCCCTGGCCATCGATTTCGAAGAGGTAACCGTGGCAGCCAACATGGTGTCCGGACAATTCGGCAGCTTCCCTCCAACAGAGACTCAGGACGGGGTTATACCTATCCCTCTGGCAACAATAGAAATTGCTAATCTGCCGCCTGCTCGCGATCAAGCCGCTGGTCTAATACCCCTCACCACATCACGAGGGGAAATCATGTGGGTCCATCCGGACCTAGTCCACGAGGTAACTCAGCCCTCTCTACCTTCTAAAAGAAAAAGTGAGAAAGTCAGATCCTGCCATACTGTCTCGGCGGAAGAAGAGGAAGTCTCGGCCGTCACTACTCGATCCGGAACACAAGCCCAACCGGTGACCGAAAGTGCGACTGATGATCATCCGCCCACTACCAATGATGCTCCGGGACCGGCTCAGCCTTCGACGACCGACAAGCCTAGGCCGAAGGAGACTCGCTTCGACAAATCCCTCCGGAAGGAGACACCTCAGGGGCTGGAGAGGCCCTACAACTTCGACATCTTAGCGCAATTAGCTAACACCCCGGCCAAATTGTCCTTATATGAACTCCTCAGGCTCTCAAAGGATGTCCGCACGGCTTTAAGTGAGGCGCTCCAAAATGCCAACGCATACTTGGCTCAGGTCAACCTCACGGGAGATAACCAACCTGCAGAGCTCCAAGATAGTGCGTGTACGGGAGCAATGCCCAATATCGTCTTCTCTCCGCAAGATATGCTCATCAAAACTAACCTGCATGATCGCCCGCTATACTACACTGGATACATCGGCGACGTAAAGGTGGACCGAATGCACATTGATCCTGGGTCCTCTATAAGCATCATTCCGAAGGGTCTGCTACATCATCTTCGCATCCCGATGCATCGCCTGACACCTACAAGCACCGCCATTAGCGGTTTCAATTCGGGCAGGAGCTACCCAATAGGGAAGATCCGTTTGAAGTGTCAGATCGGCGATCTCCAATCAGAAGTCACCTGTTATGTCATAGATGCCGACACTTCTTACAATATCCTTCTGGGACGGCCTTGGATACACGATTACATGATCGTGCCTTCCACACTACACCAGTGCTTCAAATATGTCGATAAGCACGGCTTCGTGAGGACAGAGTTTGCCGATATCGATCCCTTCAAGGGGGTCGAATCTTATTACTCAAACTCCTGTCTATACGAGAAATCAAAGAAGCATCTGGTCGAAGAAGATGTGCAAACTCACAACAAGACGGCTACAGGATCAGAAGAACCTCTAACGATCCACCTTCAGGCTCGCAAACCGGGCAATTCCGTACCCCTTACGGCCACTCTGCGTAAGGACGCAATCAGTCTCTCCGCACAAGAAGAACATATGAGAATCCGGCTGCCAAAGTCCGGCCAAGTGCCGAGACCCATAACAGGGCCACTTACCATCAGACTACCGAGAGTCGGTCAGCTCCAAACGGAGAAGCCCAATCCCTCCGACAGACCGCTCACAATACGCCTTCCCAAGAAGGTTCTTCACCCCGATGCGAGGTCTGACACTTCTAGCGAACCAGCCACCCCTCGCCTCACATCAAGTACCAAACTGGGGGTTGCTAGTTTACCAACAACTCCACGATCTGCTCCGCCAGTTGAGCCTCTGAAGATCAAGCTGACTAGGTCGTCCTCCCAGTCTTCATTTATACAGGGGGTAGCCGAAAAAGAACCAGAATTGGCCAAGTATGTGGCTGCCCACTCCGATACCCCCTCCGCAGATGATGTAATCCCTCTAGAAAAGATACCTTACTTCATCAATAAAGGGTTATCTTTGAACTACACCGAGCTCAATAAGCTATGTACAATGTACGCTATGGAACACGGTATAGGCACTCACCTACATACACAGGTGACAAACGTGTACACCGCCATCCGACTTACTCCAGTAGAAGATACTTACCGAATAGTCGAGGGAGGGGACCACCCGATCATCTTCGGCCGGACGAACAACCCACATCCCTCCGCTATGGAAGAAGTCGACTTCGGGTCAGATGTCGGAAGACTGCCTCTGTATCTCTATAGCCCTCAATCCAAATATCTCATGCAGAAACAGGGGTATGATCTAGAGACAACGCCAGGACTGAACTACGGCACTGGACGACGATTACCTTTGAAGACGCCAGCCCCGGCGGGCAAACCACGGAACTACTATAACAAAACCCGATGCGGTTTAGGGTATGTAACGCCTACTATGACCCCTGAAAGCTCAGATGAAGAATGTGACTGGCAGTCACATTCAACCGGATCACCGACTTTCGACTCAGATACCAACATCGAAGATGTGTTCAGACAAATCATGTCAGTCAACATGGCGTTCGCTGACGCTTACGAGGAAGACGAAGACATCCCCGAAATCCTTGAGCTAGAACCATGGGCCCAGCAATTAGACGCGCAATAGAAAAAACGGTTCGAACTAAGAGAACCTCCTACTGAAGATGAGGTCATACAAGTGGATCTCGGCAGCGAATCTTCTCCAAAACCGATCTTTATCAGTAAAAGCCTGACAAACGAAGAACGAGAATCGCTGCTGAAACTCGTCAGAGAATATATCGACGTGTTCGCGTGGAGTTACGAGGACATGCCGGGGCTAGACCCCGATATCGCTCTTCACAAACTCAACATACGGCCAGATGCAAAGCCAGTCAAACAGCAACAACGACGCTTCCGCCTAGGCGTCATGGACGCAATTGAAGCCGAAGTCAACAAGCTAATAGCCAGCGGTTTCATTCGTGAAGAGCAACATCCTGATTGGGTCGCCAACATAGTGTCGGTCCTTAAGAAAAATGGGAAGATCCGAATCTGCATCGACTTCCGTAATCTGAATGAGGCATGTCCGAAGGACGAGTTTCCCCTCCCCATCACAGACATCATGATCGACAACACATGCGGCTTTGAACGTATGTCATTCATGGATGGATTCTCGGGGTACAATCAAATCAAGATGTCTTCCGACGACGAAAAGCACACATCATTCCAAACGCCGATTGGTACATACTGCTACACAGTCATGCCATTCGGTCTAAAGAATGCTGGCGCTACATATCAGCAGGCCATGAGTATCATTTTTCGAGAACATTTACGCAAAATAGTAGAATGCTATGTCGACGACATCGCCGTCAAGAGTCGCCATAAGGAAGATCATCTGCAAGACCTGAGAACGGTATTCGACCTGATGAGAGCCCACAACCTGAAGATGAACCCTACGAAATCATTCTTGGGCATATCCAGCGGGAAATTCTTAGGCTTCATCATCACGGCACGGGGCATCCATGTAGACCCTGAGAAGACGAAGGCAATCATGGAGATGGGTCCCCCGAAAAATCTCTGCGAACTCAGAGGCCTCCAAGGGAGGCTAGCTTACATCAGGAGGTTCATTTCCAACCTCTCCGAGCGATGCCGACCGTTCACACACCTCATGAAGAAGGGAGTCTCATTTGTATGGGACGAGGAATGCCAGCGTGCTTTCGACGACATCAAAGAATATTTGTCGAATCCCCCAGTCCTGGTGGCCCCGGTCCCCGGAAAACCATTCCTGCTCTACGTACGAGCGATGAAACACTCCCTTGGTGCCCTGCTAGCACAAAATAACGATGCAGGCCACGAGCAGGCCATATATTATCTCAGCCGAATGATGATCGGGCCAGAACATCGATACACCGCCGTAGAGAAGGAGTGTCTCGCCCTGGTATTCGCTATTCAAAAGACGCGGCACTATGTCACAGGACAAACCATACATGTGATCTCGCGAGTCAACCCCCTCAGAGTCCTCATGACTAAACCAGGGGCCCTCAGCTCTCGCCTCGCTACATGGGCAATATCGCTGTCCCCCTATCATATGATTTTCATCCCGCAAAAGGCTGTTAAGGGTCAAGCCCTAGCAGACTTTTTGGCAGCCCACCCAGGATCGGAGTCATCCAAAATATATGAAGAGATCCCAGACGAGGTCGCCGATTCGAATACAGCCATCCACGATAACATATGGCGAATGTTCTTCGATGGCGCCTCAAGGACCGGACCCAAGGGAAACATCGTCGTCGGGGTCGGAGTGGTATTAATTTCTCCTACTGGACTGGTGATCAATCGCGCCTACTCCCTCACGGAACCCTGCTCCAACAATGTGGCCGAATATAACGCTCTGGTCATTGGCCTCCAACTTGCAAAAGAGCTGGGGGTAGAATACCTTGAAGCATACGGTGACTCCCAACTAATCGTCAATCAGATCAGGGGCTCGTACGAGGTTCGCCATGAAGACATGATCCCCTACCATCAAATTGCGATCAACATTATCTCATCATTCGAGGGATTCTTCATCGAACACGTCCCCAGACTCCAAAATATCGAAGCCGATGCCCTAGCTGGCCTTGCCGCTTCCTTAGCAGTGCCGAACCAAGCTCATCATTCGGTTGACGTAATAGGCCACGAACTGGTCTGTCCCAAGAACAACATTCAAGCCATAGCAAGTTATTCCGCCCAGACGGTCGACGACACACCGGACTGGAGACAGCCGTTCATCGACTTCGTCGTATACGACATCCTCCCAGAGAATCTAAAGGAAGCTACCTCTATCAGACGGCGCTCTCTCAGATTCTTCTACGATACAAAGACGAAAATGTTGTACCGCCGCTCCTACGACGGATTATTGCTCCGGTGTTTGTCGAACGCGAAAGCTACAGAAGCTGTACGAGAAGCTCACGACGGTGTCTGTGGGGCCCATCAACCCGGCCCTAAGCTACAGGACCGCCTTCGTCGGATGGGCTACTACTGGCCCACAATGGTGGCAGATGCGATAGATTATGCCAGAAAATGCAAGGCCTGCCAAGTCCACGCGGATTTTATTCATCAACCATCCGAGTTTCTGCATCCAACGGTAGCATCCTGGCCATTCGAAGCATGGGGAATGGATATCATTGGTCCAATCACCCCACCTTCCTCTCGAGGACACCGCTTCATACTTGCGATCACTGATTATTTCTCCAAGTGGGCGAAGGCTGTCCCACTCGTAGAAGTTAAAACTTCAAACGTGATCAGCTTCCTTAAGCATCACGTTATCTACCGCTTCGGACTACCACGAAGAATCATCCATGATAATGGTCCACAGTTTATAAGCCATGCATTCTACCGATTCTGCGATAAGCACCGCATTCAGAATGTCGCTTCGACACCATACAACCCGGCAGCAAACGGGTTGGCAGAGGCATTCAACAAAACAATCATCAAACTCCTCAAGAAGTTCGTCTCCTCCAACAAATGCGACTGGAACGAGAAGCTCGGCGAGTGCTTGTGGGCTTATCGCACCACGGTTCGAACAGCCACCGGGAATACACCATTCTCTCTGGTGTATGGGAGCGAGGCAGTCCTCCCTTTGGAGACTCAGATCCCCTCACTCCGCGTCGCCCTCACTTATCAATTGACGACGGATGATAACTACCGACGACGACTACAAGAGTTGGAGGCTTTAGATGAAAAGCGCCTCCTAGCTCAGCAAAGGATCGAGCTATACCAAGCATGCATCTCAGGAGCCTTCAACAAAAAAGTTAAAATCAGAACATTCCAAGTGGGTGATCTTGTTCTGGCAGTCCGGAGACCGATTGTCATGACTCACAAGACCACCGGTAAGTTCCAGCCAAAATGGGAAGGTCCATTTGTCATCGAGACCGTGTTCTCCAACGGCGCCTACCGCCTCGCTAAGCCGAACGGAGATTTGCTCATGTTGCCCGTCAACGGCAAGTTCCTGAAGAAATACTATGTTTGAACATCATTCTCCAGATTATCGAGTCATGTACTCCTTTAGTACCACTGAACTCCCATCCATCATTCTCCAGATTATCGAGTCATGTACCCCTTTAGTACCACTGAACTCTCATCCACCCTATTTCAGATTATCGAGTCATGCACCCGCTGGTGCCGCTGTACTCTCACTCCCTCAATAGTCCAAATTACCAAGTTATGTACCAGCTGGTGCCTCTGAACTTACATTTCGGTCACTCTTTCAGATAGTAAGTCAAGTATGATTATACCTCTAAACTTTCTTCCTGGCAGAGATCCTCCCTCAGGATTCACTACCCGCACTCCCAGTGCACAAAAAGGGTAGTCGATCCACCAATTTCCGAAACGACCATGTCCTCATTACCTCTGAGTCGTCTTTACTTCCACCAAAAACAAACCGCCCCCTCGCATAGAACTTCCACGTTCTCCTACCTCTGAGTCGTTCTATGTACCCAATCTTCATTGAGCCCACTCCTGCCATGTCCTCACTACCTCTGAGTGGGAAGGCTCCGTCAAAGAAATCGTCATATTTGCCATGTCCACATTACCTCTGAGCAAGTATGTCGATCCCCTTTTAACCTATTGTCTGTACCCACAACCGGAGTACGACAAGGATAATAGGTCCACAAATGTCCCCTGTTGACCACAAATGTCCTCTGTTGACCACAAATGTCCTCTGTTGACCACAAATGTCCTCTGTTGACCACAAATAGCTTCCGTAAAGTCTCTCCTGCCATGTTCTCATTACCTCTGAGCAGGAAGATTTCACGATAAAACCTTCATGTTTGCCATGTCATCATAACCTCTGAGCAAATGTGATTGGTTTCCTTTCATCCCATTATCCGTATCCTGAACCAGGGTACGCCAAGGATAATAGGCCCACAAATATCCCTTGCTAAGCTTCTTAGCATAAATCCACCATCTTACCATGCCCCGGGAGCCCAGCTGCTCTACGACATTCCTTCCTCCAGTACCGAGAACATCCATGACCATTTTGCCGTGGCTGTCCCGGATATCCTAATCAAACTTGTTATCCATACCTAAAACCAAGGTACGCCTAGGGTAACAGGTCCACAAATAATCTCCCAGTAAATTCGGTTCCATAAACACCGCAAGTACAAGAAAGAAAAGATGAGTTGAAACACTCTCATTTATTCAAAAATTAAAGGGCTACATCAGCGGGGATCACATCCCTTACAAAAATTAAAAGAGAAAAGAAAAAAAAAGAAGACAGAGGACGGATCACTGCTCTGGAGCACATAACGCCATGAGACGGTCCTTTAACAAGGCAACCGACCGCTCAAGCCTCTGTTTGGCTCGACGCTCCGCCTCCTGGTTCAGCACCGCCGCATCCTCCAGATGAGCATGGGCTTGCCAGTTGTCCTCAAACTTCTTGAAGGCCCGCTCCAGGTTAACAGAAGATCGGGAAACCCTCTCGGCCTCCCGAGCAATCGACTCCTGTTCTGCATGAGCAGCCTCCCGCTCTGACTCTAAGAAGGCCAACTCCTTCTGGAGTGCGAGAATCCGCTCCTTCGTGTCAGCTATTCCACGAGAGGCAGATTCTTCCCGGGCCCTACAAGCCTGACTCCGACGACCCAGTCGGTCATAGGAGACGGAGAACTTGTCAAGATCCCCCTGCACAGCCGGTCCGATAGTTTCTCGAGCGAGCTTGATCCTGTCCCGAGCAGCAACCAGGAAGCCCCGCTCTCGTTCGATCGCAGCAGGAAAACCAGCCTGCCGTACTGCCAGCAGTTGGGTCACAAGCTGGTCAGCCTCTGTCAGCTTAGGCTCCAGGAACACGGCTAACCCCACCCCGCCAGGAAGACCCTTCAGAGTGTCGATTTGACCCCGAGCGCCCTGCAGAGACAGAGAAAAAGGGATCCTCCGTTCCATGGCAGCATTTACACCCCTCCCTAAGTGGCGATAGAAACTGTCAACCATATCCTGCGTCACCTCGTTCAGAGCCTCCGAGGAAACCGGTGTCAACGGGAGTGTGGCTGGTAGCACGGAAGAAGACGCGACGGAATCTGCCGCTCCTGCCACAAGAGAAACCAACTCCGCACGAAAAGACGCTTGAACATCGGTCAATTCCTCTTCAGCGGCCCGCAGAATTTGGATGCTCGGCAGGTTCGAGAAGTCAATCTCCGGAGCCGTATAAGCAGCCGAAGACGAGGCCGGGGCCAGCAACAACTCCATCCCCATCTGCCCAGAGCTGGCAGGATGTCCCTCAACATGCGATGACGAAGGGGAGGAAACGCTCCTTTCCCCCAGATCACGGTAGACCGGGCCTTCCCCAAGAACATCAGCGACAGGAGATAAAGGGTCAGGACCTGCACGACCAAGGCAACCATGAATCGACTTGACCTAAAGGATATGCTGATAGAGCAAATAAGCCCCCTCGGTGGTCAATATGTAGCTCAGCTTACCAGTGGAGGAATGTGGAGGCTGAGGTCCGCCTACAGCCATCACAACCTCTTCACCAACAGCCTCTGAGTCAGGAATAAAAGACTCATCCGCCCTTGCATCCTCGGGAGGGGATGTACCGAGGATGGCGTCATCTCGCTGAAGTTCAGAAATCTCGAAGACGGGCCCAAGGAAACTTTCGTCACCCCGGGCTGGGGCCTCAGCAGCTTGGGAGTCCTTAGCCGTCGAGAGAGCCCCCGCAGAGAGGACCACGGCACACATGTCGCTAATCAAAGCGGCAAGGGCCGGATCAACTACTGAAGCAGCAGATGGTTCAGGAGAGCCTGGTTCGTCAGACGCCTACAAAGAAAAATGATCAAGTCATATCCCCGAGAGGAAAGAAAGCTACAACAAAGATAGAACTCCGACTTGGACTTACCTCCGGAACATCGTCTACACCTTCACCCTTCTCAGTGATAGGTGTCCCACGAGACCTAACAGCAGCTCTCTTCACGAAAAAGGTCCCTCTACTGTCAGGAGATTCGTATCTGACCCGTTTACGCGAGGGACCGGATACAGCTGAAGGGTGTTCTTCTCTCACTGCTCCCTCTTGTGTAATAAGCGGCGGATCTTCCGCCGGTTCATCAAGTGGGGGAAGCGGTTGATCCGCCACTTCTTCATCCCCACCAGAAAGGAAGTCTTCGCTATCATCATCCTCCTCAGCCGACTCGGAAGGTTCTGATTCAGGGAGAGGAATCTGGAGTGCCAGTTGCTTTCTAGCCTTAGCCCCCTTAGGCTTCTCCTCTAAACCAGTACCTACGATGAATATGGTACTCGGATCGAAGTTAACAGGAGGCTTGTTCGCCATAACGTGATACAAAGCGGCCACGTACAGAATTTCCTTCGGCACATTGGCATCGGGAACCGAGAAGCTGGCCCGAGTATGATAAGCGTCATAATAATTCCACGCTCGGACGCCGTCAAGAACACTACCTTCAAAACCCAAACAAGGGTTGGGACAATCAAGGAACAACTGGCTATAACCAAATTGACGGGAAAACCTACTGGGTAGGTAAGGCTCCAAGTACATATTATCCCGGTTGCGATAAACCAGATGCGCGGGGCGGATATTGCGCAACCAAGCAAGCATATCCGGAGACAGAAAATGAGAAGGTCCAGTACCGTCAAGGTGTACCTTCCTCACTTCCTCATCAGAAAAAGGAGGAACAGACACAAAGAGATCACACCCATCCACTCTCGCCAACGCCCTCCGACAAGCTGGCATAGTGTTGTATTCCCAAGACCGGTGATGGCATTTGAAGAGGAAAGCGTCCTCGGCCGTAGCATCTTCCGCTACCCCAGGTCCTAGCAAAGACTTATAGTGCATCGCCAACCACCCCATTAGGTAGTGAAAGGGCAGTTCTACGCGCTCAAAATCCAAAGTCTTCTTGCGAGCAATAACCTTGGACGAGAATGTCCGCAGACCATGATGTATGCTGCATACCATAGCAGGAAGGAGGGCCAGCCTAACTCCGAAAACTAGCTTAACGGCAGGGAGGATGAAATGACGACCAATCCTCTCGATAGAGCCCGCTCCGCCTGAGACTACGCAGTTCCGTAGCCATATCATCAGAAATCCAGCCAGAAGCGCCTTCTCCGACAGTTGTATGGTCCCGTAGTGAAAATAACTAAGAGAGTCAGCTTGACTCCCGAATATATCACTCTTGGATCGCGACTTTTTGACATTGGACATCAGATCCCTTACCTCTGCATGCGTTCGAGGGGCTCGGGGAGTAACTTCACCAGAAGGATCAACCCTAAAGAGATAATTAATCCAGGATGTGGTATGGGAAGTGGTCCCCTCAGAGCTATCCGCCGTTTTTATAGCCATTTGATGACAAGCACTATGGTGGCACAACAACTCCCGATACACCGCAACAAAACCTGGGAGTTGCCTGTCCAAGGCCTCGAACTCCTCATTTGACGGGGTATACACCTCGAAAGGATCATTCCCCCATGGAAGTTTAGAGACAGTATACATCTCGTGAAGAGCAAGCCCCAGTTCCCCTACTGGTGTAAAGAATGTCCCCGTTCGCTGGCTGTACATCTCCAAGAGCGCTACGAACAGTGGTTTATTAAGGGGAAGCCCGTGACAAGTGCCCCGAATGGCATGGTAAAGCCCCAGCTCCTGCAAGAATGCTCTATAAGTCTGTAGAACCCAAGCAGTCAACTGGGCCCACGTAGAGGTAGGGTTTATCCAGTTCGGCAGTGCCAGCCTACCAACAGGATAAGACTTCTTGCGAACAAGCCGATTCAGGAAAGTATCAGCTTGAGTAAGTGTGAAATTGGGACCATATACATTCATAAAAGAGCCCGGGACTAGACCCATCATATACCGGAGGACGGAATCCTTACCTGCATACGCCGACTTCATATTCGGATTATAATGGATGTTGTCCATCAACATCCCTGATTGAGTGGGAGTTAGGTTACACACCATCTTCCGGTCCAGCAACACCATATTGAACCATGACAAAGGATAATGACGTTCGATGAGAGGAATATGGATTGCCACCCCATCCAAAGAAAAATCCCAGTTCTCAGAAATCTCTAAGACCTGAGGATTCTTGATGGTTAAAGCATCACCAAAAAGGAACAAAGGCTTCAGGTATTTTCCATCCAGCTTCCCAGTATTCATTATGGAACGGAGATAATGAAGGGTTTGATTCTCAATAGCCTTCAACCTCTCCAAAGGCTCATCAGTAGGGAATTGATTCGATACATGCCTAATTAAGTCGTCAAGACGTACGCCCAGGGCGAATTGATTCGAACCCACTATAAGCTCCCCAGCAGGATTTACGGGCAAGTTTACTGGAAAAATACGAAAGAAACGAGGTTAGAAGGTAGTCAAAAAAAAAAAAAAACAGAAACATCGGAAAGGTCATCTGAGCCTATGCGGCTCGGCTCGTTACAGCTTCATGCGGCTCAGCATTAGATACGTATATGCGGTTCAGCGCATCATAGCCTCATGCGGCTCCGAGTTGGCCGAGTTCATACAACTCAAGTCCAGATGAACTTATAGATCCATGCGGTTCAAGTCAAGCACGCCTACAGAGTCAGATTCATGCGAGCTGACGTGAGCAGACGAATTTCTGCGGTTCAAAAAAAAAGTGAACAACGCTTATGCGGCCCAAATCAAAAACACGTATATAAACTCAGATCGGGTATAAACAAGTTCATGCGGCCCCATAAGACGAAGGGCTCATGCAGTCCCATCGATAAAGCCCCGTATACGTGGCTTGTGCATAAAGCATGCAGCAAAGCCATGGCGACAGTTAGGGTTTTCAGACGATCTCTTACCAGCGATAGACGGGTGGACATCGGGATAGATGGAGTGCGCAATGACCGGCGGAGGGGCAACCACGTTCGCCGCCGCAGTCGCCGTAGAAGCAACTGCCTTACCCTTAATGGCCTTCGATGCTGCAGCTTTCTTGGGAGCCATTGTCGGTTGCTAAAAGACGAAGAGCAAAGACAGCAAATAGAGATTCAGAGCAAAGAGAGAAGGCAAAGAAAAACCCCAAGAGGCTTAAAGACTCCTATTTATAGGCAAAAGAGACCCACGAAACGAACAGACGTCTCGGAGTATGCCTCGGATTACGCACCGCCCCCAAAGAATAAAGGCAAAATGCTTCGGTCAAGGCAAAACCGACTCTTGGGATCCTCCCCCAAAAGGCGGCGTTAAATCAAATCAAAGGCACTTAATGAAGATTTGCACACGTGTTCAGGACACGTGGCAACCAGTTTATGCGGCCAGATAAATTTATGCGGCTAAGGCACTTATGCGGCTAGGAAGCTCAGGCAGACAGAAAAATCCTATGCGGTATGAACGGGGCCATGCTTCTTGTTCAAAGTATTCCAATTTTTACAAATTGAAAACTTTGAAGGGGGTCCTGTAGAAGCATGGAAAATATTAGAATAATGATCCATGCGGCTCGGAGTAAGAAGCTTATGCGGCTCACACAGGAGCGGCCCTATGCGGTTCAAAGAAGACTCTCAATCGTATGCGGCTCGGGAGCGTATGCGGTTCAGCAAGGCATATGCGGCTCGATGGATGCCATGTGTGATCCATCCCTACAGCTGGTCGTTTGGGGGTGGCCTCATTTAATACTCTGACACGACTTGGCGACTGTGACTGCTCTGACATAAAGTGTCATAATGGCTCTGCCATAATGACAGACTTTTCGGGAAAGGAAGAAGATCTCTGACCCGAACCGTCAGAAATCCTAGGTTGCCACGTGGCAACTCTCATACGGCTTACATGGAAAACAGCTCCATACGGCTCACGAAGAAGTCACTCTATATGGTTAGCAGAAATCAGCCATATGCGGGCCGCCGAGAGCTCAATCCCTGCGACTCAATACAATGCTAGCTCATGCGGCTCGCAAAGACTATGCATATGCGGCTCACGGAAGGTTCATCCCCTGCGGCTCGATGAGGCATTGTCTCATGCGGCTCAGGAAGAGTATCTCTCTGCGGTTCGAGGATAGTCAATCCTATGCGGCTCTGACAGGACTCACAATTAAGACACGTGGCATGGGATCAATCAAAGATTTAATCGAATCTCAATAAATATATTTGACATCATCGTCATAATTACTGAGATCAGGGCATATCATTTATCATCAAGCTAATGGGACACGTGGCGAGCAATCAGACATTAGCATAATCAATCACGAGGATTTAAAGCAGCTAGCATTAATTGCTCATGGGATACGATGCTATCCGTATTAATGGCCGAGATTCACTATAATCAGGATCAAGGGTTCAGATAGAATGAAGGAGCACCGACATTTCAAACAGATAATCATTAGCAAACCCTAATGATCACCTCCCCACTCTTATAAATAGCCAGCATCATTCCCTTGTGAAAAAAAGAGGAGAAGAAGAAGAAAGAGAGAGGTCGGCACCAAAAGAAATAAGAAGAGAGAGATCTACACAGAGAGAGCTCCCCTTCTTTCTTGATAATCACAGAGAGAGAGAGAGAGAAGCCA
The DNA here is from genome assembly GCA_029216955.1 of Iris pallida. NCBI lineage: Eukaryota > Viridiplantae > Streptophyta > Magnoliopsida > Asparagales > Iridaceae > Iris > Iris pallida. The sequence continues at coordinate 4,847,875 of JANAVB010025399.1, read as the reverse complement.
GGAGAGCAATCCGAGGAGAGTAAGAAGAGCGTTTCTTCATCAACGTCGAGCAGATCTTCCCCGAGCCAAGACTGCATACTGATCGTCCAAGGAGTAAGGCAGAGCGGCCGTCGCTTTCCCGAGCCTCTATCGTCACCCCCCAGAATCAAAAATAAATAATCATACTTAGTCTGCTGTACCTAGGTTTTCGTTCCTAGGCTTTCTTTGTACGAGCGAGTTTGTATTGTGAGTCTAAGTTCAGTCCTCCGATAATTATTCTGTTCTTTTACAATCAATGGCAAACAACTTACGAAGAAGACGAAGACATTCCGGAAATCCTCGAACTAGAGCCGTGGGCCCAACAGCTGGACGCGCAATGGGAAAAGCGGTTCGAGCAGAGAGAACCTCCTACCGAAGATGAAGTTATGCAGGTCGACCTCGACAGCGAATCCTCTCCAAAGCCAATCTTCGTCAGTAAAAGCCTAACAGACGAAGAGCGAGAATCGCTGCTAAAACTTATCAGAGAATATATCGACGTGTTCGCGTGGAGTTATGAAGACATGTCGGGGTTAGACCCCGATGTTGCCCTCCATAAGATCAACGTACGACCGGACGCAAAGTCAGTCAAGCAGCAACAACGACGCTTCCGCCCAGGCGTCATGGATACAATCGAAGCCAAAGTCAACAAACTGATAGCCAGCGGCTTCATTCGTGAGGAGCAACATCCCGATTGGGTCGCTAATATAGTACCCGTCCTCAAGAAGAATAGAAAGATCCGAATCTGCATCGACTTCCGTAATCTGAATGAGGCATGTCCGAAAGACGAATTCCCCCTCCCTATCACAGATATCATGATCGACGACACATGCGGTTTTGAACGTATGTCATTCATGGATGGATTCTCGGGGTACAACCAAATCAAGATGTTTCTCGACGACAAAAAGCACACATCATTCCGAACACCGATTGGCACATACTGCTACACAGTCATGCCTTTCGGTCTAAAGAACGCTGGCGCCACATATCAACGAGCCATGAGTATCATTTTCAGAGAATATTTGCGCAAGACAGTGGAATGCTATGTCGATGACATCGCCGTCAAGAGTCGCCGTAAGGAAGATCATCTGCAGGACCTGAGGACGGTATTCGACCTGATGCGAGCCCACAATTTGAAGATGAACCCTATAAAATCTTTCTTGGGCGTATCTAGCGGGAAATTCTTGGGCTTCATCATCACTGCACAGGGTATCCATGTAGACCCTGAGAAAACGAAGGCAATCATGGAGATGGGTCCCCCGAGGAATCTCTGCGAAACTTAGAGGCCTCAAAGGGAGGCTAGCTTACATCAGGAGGTTCATTTCTAACCTTTCTGGGCGATACCGACCGTTCACACACCTCATGAGGAAAGGAGTATCATTCGTATGGGACGAGGAATGCCAGCGTGCTTTCGACAGCATCAAAGAATATTTATCAAATCCTCCAGATTTGGTAGCCCCGGTTCCTGGAAAACTATTCTTGCTCTATGTACGAGCAATGGAACACTCCCTTAGTGCCCTGCTGGCACAAAATAACGACGCAGGCCACGAGCAGGCCATATATTACCTCAGTCGAATGATGATTGGGCCAGAGCACCGATACACCGCTGTGGAGAAGGAATGCCTCGCCCTGGTATTCGCCATTCAGAAAACGCGATACTATGTCACCGGACAAACGATACATGTGATCTCACGAGTCAACCATCTCAGGGTCCTCATGACTAAACCAGGGGCACTCAGCTCTCGACTCGCTACATGGATAATATTACTGTCCCCTTATCATATGATCTTCGTCCCACAAAAGGCAGTCAAAGGTCAAGCCCTGGCAGACTTCTTAGCAGCCCATCCAGGCTCGGAGTCCTCCAGGATATATGAAGAGATCCCAGATGAGGTCGCCAACTCCCATGCAACCTCTCACGAAGCTATATGGCGAATGTTCTTCGACGGTGCTTCGAGGACCGGACCTAAAGGCAATATAGTCGTCGGAGTCGGGGTAGTGCTGATCTCTCCTTCCGGGTTGGTGATTAACCGCGCTTATTCCCTCACCGAGCCTTGCTCTAACAATGTGGCCGAGTACAACGCTCTAGTCATTGGCCTCCAACTTGCAAGAGAGCTGGGGGTAGAATACCTTGAAGCCTACGGCGATTCCCAACTAATCGTCAATCAGATCCGGGGCTCATACGAAGTCCGCAACGAAGACATGATCCCTTATCACCAAATAGCTATTGGCATCATCTCGTCGTTCGAGGGGTTCTTCATCGAATATGTCCCCAGACTCCGAAATATTGAAGCCGATGTCCTAGCTGGTCTGGCCGCCTCTCTAGCAGTTCTGAACTATGATCGCCAATCAGTGGATGTGATAGGCCACGAACTGGTCTGTCCCAAGAACTGTAAAACCCCTATTTTTTATTATTATTTTTATTATTTTATTAGACTTCAAATTTATTTATACAATTTATGAATTGTTTTTATTTTAAAATGACCTTAGCCATAGTTTGTGTTTTGAGCACAAGGCGACCATGAAATTTGGCACGGAAGATATAGCAGTGTGCCTTGACTAGTGTACTAGCCATGCCGGGGGAAGCCTTGCCATGGGGATGACCGAATTAGGAAAACCAGACCGAGTTGCGTAATGACTCATTTCAAATATTTTATTTAACTATTATTTTTTTAATGATCTTATTGACCCGGTTAGACCAAACCAACCCAAACTAGGGCCCGGACCGAACCCAATCCCATGCAAGCATGTAGTGTGACCAAATGTGGTCTTGTAGACATATTTTATATATGTACAAATATTCTCTAAATTATTTTAGAATTACACGTACAATTTCTAATTATTTAATTATTTGTGCAAGTATTGGTATTTTATTATTTAAATAATATTTTACAAAATTGTACATTTTTTTGGACCCGAATAAGGGTTGTGTGGTACAGTTCACCCATCGGAGCAATTTTTATTATTTTATTATTACTAAAATTATTTTGTGAAAATTAAATAGACATTTTATTATTGCTGATATTAATGGATATTATGTGATATTACTATTGTTGCCTTTTATGGCAATTTAAATTTGCGCATATATGTAAAAATATATTTTAGATGCATTATATATATAGTAGATAATATTAAACTTTTATTTAAAATTTGTGGAGATTTAATAACCATGTTTTCCTATTTAAATACTATTTTTATTTTGAGTTGATCTATTAGGGATTGAATTTATATATATATAGATATGCTCAAATATATTAAATAATTGGATAGTTGACTTTTAAATGATATTTGAATTTTAAATAGATTTTTTTGGTATTTATGGATATATATATATATATATATATATATATATATATTTATAAAGTTTGAAAAGATTTAGTAAAAAAAAAAAAAGAAAAAAAAAAGAGTATAAGAAAAAGAAAAAGAAAAAGAAAAAGAAAAGAAAAAAAAAAAAAAAAAAGTCAACCCACCCCTTAAAGGGGCGGGCCCCCCACCCCTCTTTGTATGCTGCGTACAGCAGCAAGTCCCGAGTGGGTATTAGTATTAGGAAAAATAGTATTAGGTTTTATATATTAGGTTTTCACCTAAATTGTTTTATATACAACTTTCTCCATAGACCTCTAAACTCTAAACTTACAAAACGAAAGTTGAGCCTGATCATACCCTCTTCGCCTACGAGTTCGTTTCACCAGCAACGGAGTTGTGTGTACGACGAACTGAGCATCGGAAGTCAGCCCCGCGTCACCCACGGAGCAGTTTTCCTACTCAAGGTACCCTACTTCCCTACGACGTAACGTTTTGCTCGTAACTCCGATTTTCGATCCGTAAAATGTTCTGGAAACTAGACTTGACCCTCTTCGAGATCACCTAGATGGATTTTGACATGGCCATCCAACTTGCTCGAAAAATCGAGACGAAGTTAGAGAAAAACCCACTTTTCTGAATATTAAAAACTGTTTTGAAACACCAATTTGTCGGCCACTTTTCTTGCTGTCCATTAAGCTTTCGTAAAAACTAATTGAAGGCAGTCAAAAATAACTTAACTGAGATTGTAACGCACATTTTGGATTCACTTTTCATCTAGTATGTAGAAAGTTACACGTTGTTAAAGTTTTCCGAAAAACTATAAATTCTGTTTTCAAAAAGTAGAGAAACACCCCGATACGGCGTCTGTCCCGACAAACCGGGCGACGTGGTCGCGCACTATACGCATCGAAAGGCGCGTATGGATGTTGTCGACGTGTGGGAACTGACGGAACCCGATTTTGTTGCATGTGCGCGACGAAATCAGTGCGTATTCGTCGGGATACCCCGTATCGACCCTTTGCAAATTAATTCACAACTTTGTGCACACTCATCATATCGCAATGAAACTTGCGCCAATGGACTCGAAATATTTTTCTGGTGCTGTGAGCCAAGTTTGGTCCGATTCTGAGACCGTTGATCGGGACGCTATTTTGGCGGGCCCACAATCCCACTCAACGGACGATTTTGTGCACAGCCCACCGGAATCTAAAATTGGACATACCGTTGGGTTCGTCTCATCAAAACAAATTCGTAGACATGTAGTTTGACGACTTTAGAGACCGTAGGTTCTGGCACGTATTTCGGTGCAAAGCGGGTCCAACGACGGACATCGTTTTGACCCAAAATTACGATTTTGCCCCTGTTCCAGAATTTAACTTTTGGACAGGCGTTTTCTAGGTATATCTTTTATTCCAAACTCGTTCGTGATGTTTGTTTCAGCATCCAGAGCTTCTTGTGGATTTTGACTTTCGTGTTGACGATTCGGATTGTTGGATTTTGTTGCTTCTTGTACCACCCTCAGGCAAGATACCTTGCCATTAAACTGTTTATAATCAGTCTGCATTTATTTTATATATCACTGTTCTTTATTTCCGGTTCTTACAGTTCCTGATGTACTGCCTGTTCAGTGATTAATAATCTACTTTGTTATTATCCTTTGATTGCATGTTGACCTAGAGTTAAGGGACTACCGTTGTAGTGTATTGCATATACCATGACACGGTTGTATCACGAGGATGTGTGAGATGAGTATCATGTAGAGGTTCTTGTGTGTGGGCTGATCCCCCATGTGCATGCGTTAGGGCTAACTGCTAATAGAGGCATGTTAGGAGACTCAGTAGTTAGTAGAGATACATGGTCGTGGATGCGACTTAACAGGTACATTGGGTGGAGAGAACATTTTCTTGTCGTATGGGCTTCTATTGCACTTCCCTTATAACCCGGAAGCTCCGCTGATACGGGTATGAGCCCCTCAGGTTGGCCACTGTCGTTTTTCAACGTCATGCTCTCGGTCACTGGTGCCCAAGTGGGGACTATACTAGATCCCATTACAGCCAGGGCTCATGCGACGAAAGGTTTGTTCTTAACTGCATGTTCACTTTAGTTGGTTAGATTACCTTATAGTGTCTTGTCACTTTCTTTGATTGTGGCATATTTTATATTCAGTTTTATATGGCATGTTGATGTATCTTGTTACGTCCCTCTGAGGACCTGGTTATCTCGCCAGGTGTGTGTTCGTGATTTCTTGCAGGTGCTCTAGCTAAGGCCATTCCTTCCTTCGTGGTGATTGCTCTTGGACTCGTCATTGCTCTCGCTTGCTAAATTCTTTCCTTGTATATTTTTCTATATTTAATTTGGTTGGTAGTGGACTTTGTCTCCGCCCAACTATGGTGTACATGACAAATTCAAGGTTACTTTTATATCATATTTATCTTTTGGATGAGATTTAGTACCTTGGTTACTGCATTTACAGCTTATATATATATACGAGGGTCCATATACTTCGTATGTATACAGCTGGCATGATTGCGTTCTAGTCCTAAGTATTTTGGGACTGGGGCGTTACAAGAACAATGTGCAATTCGTGGCGAGTTATTCTGCCCAGACGGTCGACGAAGTACCAGACTGGAGACAGCCGTTCATCGACTTCGTCGTCTACGACATCCTGCCCGAAAACCCAAAGGAAGCCACCTCCATTAGACGGCGTTCTCTTAGATTCTTCTACGATACGGAAACGAAAATGCTGTATCGCCGCTCCTATGACGGATTGCTGCTTCGGTGTCTGTTAAATGCAGAAGCCATACGAGAAGCTCACGACGGTGTCTGCGGGGCCAACCAACCCGGCCCAAAGCTGCAAGACCGCCTTCGCCGAATGGGCTACTATTGGCCCACGATGGTGGCAGATGCGATAGATTACGCTAGAAAGTGTAAAGCCTGCCAAGTCCACGCGGACTTCATTCACCAACCATCCGAGTTTCTACATCCGACAGTGGCGTCCTGGCCATTCGAAGCATAGGGAATGGATATCATTGGTCCAATCACCCCACCTTCCTCCCGAGGACATTACTTTATACTTGCGATCACTGATTACTTCTCCAAATGGGCGGAAGCCGTCCCACTCGCAGAAGTTAAGACTTCAAACGTGATCAGCTTCCTTAAACATCACGTCATCTACCGCTTCGGACTGCCACGAAGGATCATCCATGATAATGGTCCGCAGTTTGCAAGCCATGCATTCTATCAATTCTGCGATAAGCACCGTATTCAGAATGTCGCTTCAACACCATACAATCCGGCAGCAAACGGATTGGCAGAGGCATTCAACAAAACAATCATCAAACTCCTTAAGAAGTTTGTCTCCTCCAACAAATACGACTGGAACGAGAAGCTCGGCGAATGCTTATGGGCTTATCGCACCACAGTTCGAACAGCCACCGGGAATACACCATTCTTCCTAGTGTACGGGAGTGAGGCAGTCCTCCCGTTGGAGACTTAGATCCCCTCACTATGTGTTGCCATCACACATCAATTGACGACAGACGAAAACCACTATCGTCGGCTACAGGAGTTAGAGGCACTAGATGAAAAGCGTCTCTTGGCTCAGCAACGAATTGAGCTATACCAAGCACGCATCTCTGGAGCCTTCAACAAGAAGGTCAAAATCAGAACATTCCAGGTGGGCGATCTCGTCCTGGCAGTCCGGAGGCCAATGGTCATGACTCACAAGACCGCCGGCAAGTTCCAGCCAAAATGGGAAGGCCCATTTATCATCGAGACAGTATTCTCCAACGGTGCTTACTGTCTCGTAAAACAAAACGGAGACTTGCTCATGTTGTCCGTCAACGGCAAGTTCCTGAAGAAATATTACGTCTGAACGACACTCCCTCCAGCTCACCGAGTCATGTACCCGCTAGTACCGCTGAACTCACATCCACCACATTTCAAATTATCGAGTCATGTACCCGTTGGTACCACTGAACCCGCATCTACAATATTTCAGATTATCGAGCCATGCACCCGCTGGTGCCGCTGAACTCTCACTTCCTCAATATTTTAAATTACCAAGTTATGTACCCGCTGGTGCCTCTGAACTCACATTCCGGTCACTCTGTCAGATAGTAAGTCACGTATGATTATACCTCTGAACTTTCTTCCTGGAAGAGATCCTCCCTCATGATCCACTACCCGCACTCACAGTGCACAAAAAGGGTAATCGATCTACCAATTTCCGAAACGATCATGTCCTCATCACCTCTGAGTCGTTTTCACTTCCACCAAAAACAAACCGCCCCCCCCCCCGCATAGAACTTCCACGTTCTCCTACCTCTGAGTCGTTCTATGTACCCCCTCTTCTTTGAGCCCACTCCTACCATGTCCTCATTACCTCTGAGTAGGAAGGCTCCGTCGAAGAAACCGTCATGTTTGCCATGTCCACATTACCTCTGAGCAAGTATGTCGGTCCCCTTTCAACCTATTATTTGTACCCACAACCGGAGTACGACAAGAATAATAGGTCCACAAATGTCCTCTGTTGACCACAAATGTCCGCTATTGACCATGAATAGCTTCCGTGAAGTCTCCCCTGCCATGTTCTCATTACCTCTGAGCAGGATGATTCCACGGTAAAACCCTCATGTTTGCCATGTCCTCATAACCTCTGAGCAAATATGTTGGTTTCCTTTCATCCAATTATCCGTATCCTGAATCAGGGTACGCTAAGGATAATAGGTCCACAAATATCCCTTGCTAAGCTCCTTAGCATAAATCCACCATCTTACCATGCCCCGGGAGCCTAGCTGCTCTACGACATTCCTTTTCCCGACACCAAGAACACCCATGACCACTTTGCCATGGCTGTTCCGAACATCCTGACCAAACTTGTTATCCGTACCTAAAACCAAGGTACACCTAGGGTAACAGGTCCACAAATAATCCCCCAGCAAGTCCGGTTCCATAAACACCGCAGGTACAAGAAAGAAAAGATGAGTCGAAACATGCTCATTTATTCAAAATTCAAAGTGTTTCATCAGTGGGGATCACATCCCTTACAAAAAATAAAAAGAAAAAAAAAGAGAAGCAAAGGAAAACAGAAAGCTGATCACTGCTCCGGAGCACATAACACCATAAGACGGTCCGTTAGCAAGGCAATCGACCGCTCAAGCCTCTGTTTGGCTCGATGCTCCGCTTCCTGGCTCAGCACCGCCGCGTCCTCCAGATGAGCATGGGCTTGCCAGTTGTCCTCGAACTTCTTGAAAGCCCGCTCCAGGTTGACAGAAGATCGGGAAACTTTCTCGGCCTCCCGAGCGATCGACTCCTGTTCTGTACGAGCAGCCTCACGCTCTGACTCTAAGAAGGCCAACTCCTCCTGGAGTGCGAGAATCCGCTCTTTCGTGTCAGCTATTCCACGAGAAGCAGATTCTTCCCGGGCCCTACAAGCCTGACTTCGACGACCAAGTCTGTCATACGAAATGGAGAACTTGTCAAGGTCCCCCTGCACAACCGGCCCGGCCGTATCTCGAGCAAGCTTGATCCTATCCCGGGCAGCAACGAGGAAGCCCCGCTCCCGTTCAATCGCAGCAGGCAAGCCAGCCTGCCGTATCGCCAGCAGTTGGGTCACAAGCTGATCAGCCTCTGTCAACTTGGGCTCCAGGAGCGCAGCTAACCCCACCCCGCCAGGAAGACCCTTCTGTCACTGACCCCGAGCGCCCCGCAGAGACAGAGAAAAAGGGATCCCCCGTTCTACGGCAGCGTCTACGCCCCTCCTTAAGTGACGATAGAAGCTGTCGACCACATTCTGCGTCACCTCGTCCAAAGCCTCCGAGGAAGCCGGTGTCAACGGGAGTGTGGCTGGCAGCGCAGAAGAAGATGCAACAGAATCTGCCGCTCCTGCCACAACAAAAACAAACTCCGTACGGAAGGACGCATGGACAGCGGCCAACTCCTCTTCAGCGGCCCGCAGAATTTGAATGCTCGGCAGGGCCGAGAGGTCGATCTCCGGAGCCGTATAAGCAGCAGAAGACGAGGCGGAGACCATCGTCAACTCCATCCCCATCTGTCCGGAGCTGGCAGGAGGCCCCTCAACATGAGACGGCGAAGGAGAAAAAATGCCCCTTTCGCCCAGATCACGGCAGGCCGAGCCTTCCCCAAGAACATCCGCGGTGGAAAGTAAAGGGTCAGGACCTGCAGGGCCAAGGCAACCATGAATCGATTTGACCCGAAGGATATGTTGATAGAGCAAATAAGCCCCCTCGCTAGTCAATATGTGGCTTATCTTACCAGTGGAGGAGTGTGGAGGCTGAGGTTCGCCTACAGCCACCGTAGCCTCTTCACCAGCAGCCTCTGAGTCAGGCATAATAGACTCATCCGCCCTTGCATCCTCGGGAAGGGATGCACCGAGAACGGCGTCGTCTTGCTGAAGTTCAGCAATCTCGGAGACGGGCCCAAGGAAACTTTCGTCACCCCGGGCTGGGGCCTCAGCAGCTTGGGAGTCTTCAGCCGCCGCTGAGAGTGCCACCGCAGAAAGGACCGCGGCACACATGTTGCTAATCAAAGCAGCAAGGGCCGGATCAACTCCAGGGGCAGCAGACGGTTTAGGAGAACCTGGTTCGTCAGACACCTACAAAAGAAAAATGGTCAAGTCATGTATCCTAAGAGGAAAGAAAACTACAACAAAGAGATGGCTCCGACTTACCTACGGAACATCGTCTGCATCCTCACCCTTCTCCGTAATAAGCAGCCTACGGGGTCCGACCGCCGCTCTCTTTACTGAAAATGCTACTCCTCCGCCAGTGGACTCACGCCTGCCCCGTTTACGTGAGGGACCAGGCACGATAGGCGGTAGTTCTACCCGCACTACCTCCGACACAGATGGCAATTGGTCTACCGCCCCATCTAATACAACCGATGGATGATCTGTCATCATCTCATCAGCCATAACGGAAGGCTGACCCGCCGTTGCCTCGTCACCGGAAGAAAGAGAATCCTCGTCGTCCCGCTCGTTGTCTTCCTCGATTGTGTCAAAGGACTCGAAATCGGGCGTAGGAACTCTATTCACCCCTTTTCTCTTTGCCCTCGATACCATAGCCTTCTCCGCCAGGGGAGTGCCCACGATGAAGCTAGTCCTCGGGTCAAAATCAAGAGGAGGATGATTTGCCGTAACATGATATAGGGCTGCCAAATGCAAAATTTCATCTATCACATTTGCTGCAGGAACTGAGAAGCTGGTTCGGGTGTGACAGGTGTCATAGTAGCTCCACGCTCTAATACCATCGAGAATGCTACCCTCGAACCCCAAGCAGGAACTGGGACGTCCAAGGAATAGTTGGCCGTATCCAAACTGGCGGGCAAACCTATTGGACAAGTAGGGTTCCAAATACACAGTGTTGCGATTACGGTAAATTAAATGCGCCGGGCGAATGTTACGCAGCCAGAAACGCATCTTCTCAGGTAAGAAATAAGGAGGTACAACACCATCAACGTAAACACTCCTTACTTCCTGGTCGGTGAAACGGGGAACGGACACGAAAAAATTATATCCGTCCGCCCTCGCCAACATCCTCCGACACGCCGATATGGTACTACATTCCTAAGGCTGATGATGATACTTGAAAAGAAAAGCGTCGTCGTCCGTAACGCCATCTCCCGTCCCAGGTCTCATCAAAGACTGATAATGCAGCAACAGCCATCCCAGCAAGTAATGATAAGACAGTTCTATACGCTCAAAGTCCATTGTCACGTCACGAGCTATGACCTTGGACGAGAAGGCGCAGAGACCATGCTGAATACTGCACACCATGGCAGGAAGAAGAGCTAGCCTGACCCCAAAGGCCAACTTCACGGCAGGGAGAATGAAGTGGCGACTGATCCTCTCAATGGAACCTGCCCCTCCTGGGACCACGCAATTGCGCAGCCATACCATTAAAAACCCGGCCAAGAGTGCCTTCTCTGATAGCCGCCGGGTACCATAATAAAAGTAGCTGAAGGAGTCAATCTGGCTCCCAAACTTGTCACTTTTAGACCTCGACCTCCTAGCGGTCGACACCAAGTCCTCTACTTCCCTAGGAGTTTGACGATCCCGGGAAGTAACCCGGCCAGCAGCGCTAAATTTGAAAAGGTATGAGACCCAAGATTTAGTATGGGGAGCATCCCCTTCCGAGCTGTCATTTTTCTGGATAGCCGTTTGGTGACAGGTGCTATGATGACATAATAGTTCTTGATATACCGCGACGAAACCGGGGAATCGTCGGTTTAAATCCCAGAACTCCTCATTCGTCGGAGTATACGCTTCGAAGGGCTCGTCTCCCCAGGGGAGCTTGGAGACAGCACACATCTCGTGAAGAGCGAGTCCCAATTCCCCAACAGGGGTAAAGAAAGTCCCTGTCCGATGATTGTACATCTCCAAGAGGGCCATGAACAGTGGCTTATTAACGGGCAACCCGTGGCTGGTACCTCGGATAGCATCATAAAGGTTGACTTCCCGCAAAAATTCCTCGTATTTTCGTAGAATCCATGAGGTCAGGTTAGCCCACGGAGGAATGGGGTGTAACCAGCTCGGCAGTACCAATCTGCCAACAGGATAGGACCCTTTGCGAGCAAGCTGGCTCAGGAAGGTATCAGCCTGAGAGAATGAAAAGTTAGGACCGGGGGTGTTGATGAAGGTACCCGGAACTAACCCCATCACGGATCGACTGGCCGGATCCTTGATCGCGCGCACTGACCCAGCAGTTTTGTTGTAACGGATGTTACCAACAAACATCCCCGGTCTGGTTGGAGTGAGGGTGTCTGGCATCTGCCTGTCCAAAACAATCATGTTGAACCACGCAAAAGGGAAATAGCGCTTCATAGGGGGGATGTGAATCGGCATCCGGTCCAGGTCAAAATCCCAACTCTCGGAAACATCCAACACTCGGGAGTTTTTTATGATCAACGCATCCCCAAAGAGGAAGACCGGTCTCAAATACTCCCCATCAGACGTCCCGGAGCTCATCATGTCAATAAGGAATTGGAAAGATTGAACCCTAATAGCATTCAGTCGCTCCAAAGGTTCATTAATAAGTAGCTGCTCGGATACTTGACAAACTAAATCATCCCGATGCACGCCCAAGGCAAACTGATGAGAGCCAACCAGAAGTTCCCCCGCAGGATTTACTGGCAGATTCACTGAAGAAGAAAGCAAAAGAAACAAGTCAACAAAGATAGCTGAAACACAAAACTACGTGATGCTTATGCGGCTTAGCTCAGTACAGCCTCATGCGGCTCAGTTTGAAAGAGTTCATACAGGTCAGTCCGAATAAGTTTATGCGGCTCAGTTTGAAAGAGCACATGCGGTTCAGTTCGAATAAGTTTTTGCGGTTCGGCCCGAAATAAACTTATGCGGCTCAGTACGGATGAGCTTATGCGGTTCGAAAGGAGCATATGCGGACACGGTCCAATTCAAATAAGCTTATGTGATTTGACTCGAAATGGGCCTATGCGGTCCTGTGCGGATAAGCTTATGCGGCCCAGTTCTAGTGAGCTTATGCGGTTCAGTTCGAAATAGGCTTATGCGGCTCAGATTGAAAGAGCTCATGTGGTCCAAATCCAGATGAGCTTATGCGGCCTTGATAATGAAGTAGTTATGCAACCACTTTCATGCGGCTCAAGCCTGGGTCATATCCCATACGGCCCGAACATGAGTCGGACACACAGCATACTTGGGAATATAGGCTCGCGCATAAAATATACGACGTAGCCATGGCAGTTCATATTAAGGATCCTACCAGTAATAGGCAGGTGGACGTCGGGGTAAAAAATAGGCACACCAGCCGTCGGAGGAGCCATCACGTTCGCCGCCGCAGTCGATGAAGACGTGGCCTTCTTGTCCTTCGCTGCCGCAGAAGATGACGCGGCCTTCTTGTCCGTAGCAGCAGCAGTCTTCTTGGGAGCCATTGCCGATCGCTGATAGGAGAAGACGAAGAGGAAGTCGGCAACAAGGGGTTCGAGCAAAAGAAAGAAGGTAAAGGAACCCTCAAAGAATAAAACTACTCTTATTTATAGGCGAAGGGGGCTCGAAAAATCAAACAAACGCCTCAATCCAAGCGCCGCCTAAAAGAAATCGCTTCGGTCAAAACAAAACTGACCCTTGGCTAGGACACGTGGCTATGACACGTGGCAAGAAGTCTATACGGCCTAACAGCTCATGCGACCAGATAAATCCATGCGGCTGAATCATCTATGCGGTCAACAAAGGCCATGCTTCTTATTCAAAGTATTTCAATTTTGCAAATTGAAAACTTTGAAGGGGGTCTTGTAGAAGCATGGAAAATATCAGAACAATGATCTATGCGGCTCGGAATAGGAGCACCCCATACGGCTCATACGAGAGCAGTCCCATACGGTACAGAAGAGGCTCTTAGTCTCATGCGGCTCAGGACAGGAGAGTCTATACGGCTTACATAGGGACAGTCCTGCGGTTCAAAGAGTCTCCCAGCCGCATGCGGTTTAGAAATACATGCGGCTCATAGAGATATGCGGCTCGATCAATGCCACATGTCCCCATGGAACCCCTTCACACAGTTGGCCATCGAGCAATGGCCCTATTTAATGCTCTGCCATGATTTGACAGCTGACGGCTCTGACATGAAGTATCATAATGACCCTGTCATAATGACAGACTCTTCGGGAATAGAAGAAAATCTCTGACACGATTCGAAATTGACACGTGGCATACCCCATGCGGCTCCAGTAAAGAACAGTTTCATGCGGCTGGTAAGAATCGTCTTTCTGCGGCTCACCAAGAAGCTATCCCATGCGGCTCGTAAGTATTATACTTATGCGGCTCACCGAGAAACTATCCCATACAGCTCGCAAGTACTATACCTATGCGGCTCACTAAGATACTGATTCATGCGGTTCATGGACATCATGCGGTTCTGATAGGGTCCGTCATTAAGCCACGTGGCAGAGATTCAATGGCCCCCACTACTTGACAGCTGGTAGCAAGGATGATTATGAGATGCAAATCAATCAGAGATTTACCAGATCCCAATAACCATATTCAACGTTATCCTCATAATTAATGAGATTAGGTCATATCATCTGTGATCAAGCCAATGGGACACGTGGAGAAAGATCCAGGCTTGGCATAGCCAATCATGAAGATTTAATGCAATCAGCATTAATCATTCGCAGGATTCAGTGCTATCCCCATTTATGGCCCAGATCCTTCACTTTTAAAACTAATGGTCCAGATTGATTAAACATCAGGCGGCCGCCACTTTGAAAATGGGTAATCAGCCAAACCCTAATGATACCCCCCCACTATTATAAATAGCAGGGTGTCATTCCCTTGCAAGATAAAGATACAGAGAGAGGTATACGCGAACAGAGAAAAATATACAGAGAGACTTCCCCTATAGTCAGAGAGAGAATATACACAGAGGGAGAGAAGCCAGAAGAGCAATAAGAGGGAGAGAAAGAAGAGCATTTCTTCATCAACGCCAACTGACTTTTTACAGGTGCCAAGGCTGCGTACCGATCATCCAAGGAGTAAGGCAGGGCTATCGTCGCCTTCCCGAGCCTCTATCGTCACCCCCAGAATCTAAAATAAACAATTGTACTTAGATTGCTGTACCTAGGTTTTCGTCCGTAGGCTTTCTTTGTGCAAGCGAGTTTGTAACGTGAAGTAAAAGTCCGGTCCTCCGATAATTGTTCTGTTCTTTTATATTTCATGGCAAACAGTCCTGAGCACGAGACACGTATCAGTGGTCTCTGATCGCGCTCGTACGGCCAGTGCAAAACCCATGCGGCCATGGTTTCTCCCAAACCACTCCACAAAATTCAATGGGACCTTGGGGGCATGCTCGCAGACATTGCCCCCCATGACGTGCAAAACCGAGCTGTGTCGTGTCCGCTGCGAAGCCCGAGCAACAGGACACTCGACCGGGCCAGCGCGCAGCGTGTCCAATACAGATTTGGACACGACCAAGACACGAATACGTGCTCAGTCAAGCATGTATTCGATATATATATATATATATATAATACAATAAATCCATTTAAACACTTTCCAAAAATATCAAGTTTAAACCCTTTGTGGCAAATTAACAAACACTTAACAATACAACCTGATACGTGTCCGATACGGACATGAAATGAACACGAATCGACACAAGACCAATACCTACAGCTAGGGGACACTTAGGGCTTTCTATTCATGCAAAGAAATCGAAAATCTATGGAAAGAATAGGAAGTTACCTATATGTTCAATTTCCAATAAAAAGCTCTAAAAAGGGGGGTTTCTCTTTGTTAGCCAAACTCTCCAAATTGCCCCAAGCCTGAGAATACTCTCCATGAACAGCAAGAGGGAGACAATTAGAATCTAATGCAAGTGGTTTGAGCCAAAAAGGAGTTAAAATGGGAAAGTTATGGATTGGGGAAGATGGCTATACCTCTTTCTTCAAAGCTTGAGAGAAAAATAATAAAAGAGGCAAGAACAAATGGAAGAGGCATTAAATAGGGTGATAAACCCTAGGTTGGCTGCCATGGGCTGATTAGGGTTAGGGTTTGGCTACATGGTGTGGGCCTATGGGCTTTAAGGCTAGTTATTGATTTAAGGTTTAATCACAAGTCATGGCTTATGACTTAAATCTAACTTAAGTCAAATAACCATACCATGGGTCAACTCTAGTCTAACTAGGGTTACATGACCTAACCAAGTCCAAACACAACTAGGGTTAGCTTCTAGGTTAGCCTACCAAGGTCATTGCTAGTCAAAGTCAACCTAGTCAACCCTCAATCAAACAATTCCAAAATAAATTCTAAAAATTCTCATAAATTCAAATAAATTATAATAAATCCAAATAACCTAAAAATGTCAAAAATACCCTAATTACGTAGCTAGGCTCTAGGGTAGGCAGTCTCTACTATTCACTAGCAAAACGCCAAAAATCACAAGTCATGAATTTAAATAGTTAAAAAATAATTAAAAATCACTAAAATCATAATATGAAATAAATATCATTAAATAATAATTATAATTACAAAATTTTAAAATTACCCTCTTCTGGAAAAATAGGTGTTACAGATACAGTACAATCACAATAGATAAAGGACGATGTAAACATAGTAATTTCATTTAAAATCAAGAGTACCACGTCCCTGTTAAAAATAGAGGAACATAATAATGAAAGAAAGAAAAGCCGATCCTGGTTCGACGACACACAATTGTCTGAGCCGGTCCTTCAGGTTGGACGTCGACCGCTCAATTCTCAGGGTGGCCCGGCGCTCAGCCTCTTACGTCAACTTCTCTATATCCTCCAGATGCACATGTACCTGCCAACCGTCTTCAAGTTTCTTCAGTGCACGCTCCAAGGCATCTGAGGTTCGGGTGACCTTGTCGGTCTCTCGAAAAATTAGCTCATTGTCTTCGCGCGAGGCCTGGAGCTCAGATTCCAAAGAAACCAATTTTTTCTGAAGCTGGAGGATCTGCTCCTTGGTATCGGCTATCCCACGGGAGGCGGCCTCTTCCCGAGCGATACAGTCCTCTCCGCTGCGGCTTAGCTGATCGTACTTCAGAGACAAATCTCGGAGGTCATTCACGAAAGTAGGCTTGGACGTCTCCCGTACCTTCTTTACCTTTTCCATGGCAGTTATAAGGAAGACACGCTCCTGATTTATTGCTAAAGACAGATCCACTTGTCGAAGTCCTTGGAATTGAGCCACCAACTGATCAGCTTCTAGTAATTTGGGCTCCAAAAGCTCGACCATCCCTGCCCCGCCGGGGAGTGTCCTGAGGAGTTCAATCTGGCCACGGGCACATTGACGAGCTAAGGCAAAAGATGTACCCCTCTCTAGGGCAGCTTTGACCCCTCATTTCAGGTGGCGGTAGAAACTATCAATCACGTCCTTCGATGACTCATCCAGAACTTCCGAAGAAGACGGTGTTAAAGGAAGAGTAACTGGCAGAGTTGATGACGATCGTGAGGAAGATGCACCAGAACTTGATGCCCCTATCACTAGGGAAACAAGTTTCGAGCGACAGGACGCCTGAATAGCAGCCATCTCCTCCTCCGCCGTCCGAAGGATCTGGAGACTTGGCAGGGTAGAAAGGTCGACCTCTGGTGTTGGAGCCACATGAACCAAGGAGGGTACAGGGACCATTTCTCCCCGCTCCGGCCGTTCCACTGCTTGTTCTCCTGAACTCGATCCGGCAGGAGGTCCCTCGTTATGAGTTGGAGGAGGAGGAGGCATACTTTCTTCCACCGGATCCCCTCTGGTGACTTCTCCCCCGATGATGTCCATCGTCGGAAGTGAAGGAGCAGGACCTGTATGTCCGGAGCAACCATCGATCAGTTTAACCCGAAGGATGTGACTTGTCAAGACATGACTTAGCTTACCAGGGGAGGATTGCTGAAATAGAGGCTCACTCACAGCCACCGTGTCCTCCTCAACGGTAACACTTGTGCCGATTGCGGCTGCCTCCTCTGTCCTAGCCGCCCCGAAGGTGGATACAACTGGATCAGCATCAACCGGCTGAAATTCAGCAACCTCGGGGACTGGTTCAGTAGATCCCATATCGCCCTGGGTTGAGATGTCAGCAGTAGGAGGAACCTCAGCCGTCGTCGGGAGGACCCTGGTGGAAGTAAGTTCGGCAGTCATATCATTAATTAAGGCGGCTAGAGCCGGGTCAACCTCAAAGGCGGCAGCCAGCTCTGAGGAGTTCACTTCTTCCGATGCCTACAAAGAAAAAGAAAATGATCAGATTATATTTCAGAAAAGAAGAACAAAAAGGGGATCGTAACTCGATTCACCTCTGAAACGACTGTAGGTCCTAAAAAAAAATCAAGTTGCATCAATCAACAAAGTCAAAGAATCAAGATATACATCATTTTGATGAATTGTGCAGACAACAGATTGTGCAGCAATCCAATTGCGCAAGCTAGACTGCGCACACATTCAATTGCGCATGCTGACGTGGCAAGAGTCATCATTACCTAAATCAAATCAAATCTTTCTGACAGCTGACAGCATGAAGAACGAGGAGACTGTTCATTTATTATGCCGCATAGTACTCGAGGACGGCTGATAGCTGGCAGTACAATCCATTCTTGCGCAGTCTAATCCTGCGCAAACTAAAGTCTGCGCAATTCAGGTTACGCATTTGATCAACATAACTGACAAAGTACACGTGGCATTCAGGCCATCAATTGCTCATTACGTGGCAACTGCCTATGCACGATCATGCGCATTTCAATCAAATGATGCCATGTGTCCAAGATAGTTGGTCCACGATCCAGTAACTGCCTGCGCAGTCCAATGCTGTGCAAACTAATTGCTGTACAAATCATCCTGCGCAGTCCAGAATAACTAAAAGTTAGTTATTTCCAGAACTCTATAAATAGAGTTTCAAGTCTTCATTTCAAGGGGATCAGAGAGCAGAGATCAGAAATCAGAGAGTCCAGGAATTCTTGCCCAAGTGCTGCTGCATTCTTCCGAGGCTTTTGCCTTCAACTTCCGAGGCTTTTGCCTTCAGTTTCCAGAGTTGTCTTCAACTTCAAAGGCTCCGTCTTCAAAGTTCACATCGTCCAAGGGATAAAGCAATCGTCATCTAGATTGGATTCTTATAGTTGTAATTTTCTCAGAATTTGTGTAATCTTTATTACACAGTTTGTATCAATAAAGTGTTATACTTTTGTTTTTGCAAACAAAATAACGACTCTGCTGGGGACCACTTTCTCCTCCGACGAGGAAGTAGCAACTCAATGTGACGTAGCGTCTATCGGGAAGACGCAGAAGACGCTGGTTGTTAAAGTCAACCAGACAGCCTACGAGGCGATGCTCAACTCCAAGACCACTCCCCGTACTGCAATCACTTCTACCAAGAGCAAAGTGCGCTCAGTATGGGTCTCCAAGACTGCTGCACAATCTGGTAGTTTTGCCACCAAAGGTGCTGCACACTCTGTTGCATAATCTGCTAGCCAGACTGTTGTACAAACTGCAGTGCCAACTGTTGCACAATCTGTTAGCCAGACTATTGCACAATCTGCTGTGCCAACTCTTGCACAGTCTGTCTCAGCAACTGCTGCACAAACTGTTTCAGATACTGCTGTACAGTCTATTATAACTGTTGCACAGGCTACTTCATATGCTGCCTTATCAAAATACAAGACTCCTATGACCCTGGCACAAATGGCAGTAGCCTTTCCTGCGCAAACCAATACTCCAACAACCAAAGTGCATCCCAAGCACTCTAAAGCAAGGACTCCTGATGCGCAAACCACAGCTTCTGTGGTCAGAACCAGTGCACTTTCTGCCAAAGTTTCTAATGCACAAGTGGCCAGTGCGCCATCCACCCATGCGCAAACCAAGCATGCGCAATCCAAGAGTAACAGCCCTTTGGCTAAACTCTCCTCTTCTCATAATAAAGGGAAAACTTCTGTTCCTTCCCTTAAATACTCTGCTGTTCCAGCACAATCTACTGGGGGTAGTCCTTTGGCTATTCCTCTTCCTCCTCAAAACAAAGAAAAAGGCCCGTTGGTCTTTTCTCAGACTTTCTTGTCTCATAACTTGGAAGACAACAGAGGAAAACGCTCTTTAGCTAATCCTTCTTCTCAAAATAAAGGAAAAGGCCCTTTGGTCTTTTCTCAGTCTTCCTCGATCTTTACCAAAAAAGATCAAATTAAACGTGTTTCGACACCTGTCAGTACAAAAACTCCTACAAACAAGGATTCTTCTTTCCTTCATGACAAGGGAACTTGTACTGATCAAAGAGGTATTCTGCCTACCCCGGTAGCAGAATTCCAAGACCTTCCAACATTCAAAATATCCCGTTCCAAACAGGGAAAACTGTTGGTGTCTCAAACAGAAACCCCTGGGGGTGAATTTGCAGACCTAAGAACATATCTTAACAGGCCAACTTCGGCAAAACGTAAGCAACCTATGCCGAAAGTTAAGCCTCAAAGACAAACCTCTAGGAACAAAAATCCTGATACCTATGCCAATGAGGTGAGCACTTCCTTGTACACACAGGGGACAAAATATTTGAAGAATTGGAACCATGTTCCGAATGTTATTAAAGAACACATTCCTCGAACCTTTCCTCGTCCTGGCATGGTTTCTGACCTCCGAGAACATCTCAGGCAAAAACGGGATAATGCCTCAACTCCTTCAGTTCAATCATCTGATCATCATTGCAATCATAAAGTCATCATCCAATGTTGTTGTCAAACAACAAAGCGATCTGTCTTCGATCGTTTAACTTTTGCTAAAATTGAACCGATGTCAGAGGATAAAGACGAAGTCTTGTACGCTTCTGTCAACATGGCTTCCCGAGATACCGGGGGTAGAAGGTGCTCTAAGCACGACAAACCTCGCAAGCCAAGCCAACGGTATTTGAATTTTCTCCAAGAATCCTTTGAAGGAGTATTTCAACATACCCGTTTCCGGAGCCGAGAGAGGAATCTTCTTCAAGATCCTTCGGGTTATCTTCCTACTTCTCAGTCAGGAGACGACTCTTTCTCCGACTATGATGCATACAGCGAAAGCTCTGAACGGACAGTGTCTTCTACTGTACCAAGAGAAGTGACGGCTTATGTTATCAATGAAGATCCAGATGCTTCCACTTCTGTAAATCAAGAATAACGAATTATTGCACTTGAAGACAAACTGAAGACCATGGCTGAAATGGTCGCCAGTATGTATTCCATCATTATGGCACAACATGCCACCCCACTAACTGTACCTGCTGTGAATCCTGAAATAATAGCTTCATCGATGCCTATCAACGCTGGGCTGGGGGTAGTATCTCCTCAAATGCCTCCTGTACAAGTACAAGTTCAAACTACACCCAGTCAATCAGGGGCTGGGGGTAGTGCCTATAATGCTGTTCCTCCTCCTACCACTCTGACCCAACCTGCTCCTTCTTCATCATCCGAAGACGCCAATGAAGCTGTCAAGCTCTTGCGAACTCAGTTTGAAGCTTTCAACGAGAAAGACAACTTACAAAGGTTGGGGATCAAACAGCCTTACCCAGTTGAATAGAAAGAAGTCCCATTTTCTCCCAAATACAAAATTCCAACAATATCTCTCTTCGACGGCAGTACCTCACCGAGCCAGTTCATCAATCACTTCGAGGTAATGACTGTTCAACTCCAACCAAATGACGCTCTTCTTACTAGAGTGTTCGTCGGTTGTTTAGCTGGCGTAGCATATGACTGGTACAGAAGTTTGCCCGATGGTTGTATTACTTCTTTTTCAGGTCTCAAACAGATCTTTCTGGAACGATTCTATGAGGGATTCAATGACATGACTATGTCTGCCCTCAATAAAATCAAACAGAAACATAATGAAACTGCTGAAAGTTTTATCGAACGGTTCCGTCGAGAAGCCCTGAAGATGCCTCCAGGGACTCCAGCTGCTGTTACCATAGACACTTGCAAGGCAAATCTCTTGCCTATTATTAGCATGTGGACAGGCTCAACTCAGTTCCAAGACTGGCCATCTTTCATCGTCAACGCCAAAGCAGCTGAAGTGAGTGCTGAGAAATTTAAACAGCTGGGGGTACAGATGTCTAACCCAGATCGGGACGAACATCAATCATCAGGCGGCGGTAATCGTCAGAACAACCGTAAGAATAAGGAGACTCTGAACATTAATCTGAAAAGCAAAGAGTCCTCGGCTGTCAACGTAGCTCCGCCTACATCTACTTCTACTCCTGCTGCACCTCAACCGAGGGAACCTCGTCCTAAGGTAGAGTATTCTTTTGACGAGAATGACACCGCAAGCATCTTTGAGTATTTACTCAAAAGTAACAAGATCCAGCTCCCAGACCCAAAGAAGCCAGATGAAGTCGGTAAGATCGATCATCCTAAGTATTGTGTCTACCACCGATTTATTGGACATCCTACTCGAGCATGTTATGTGCTCAAGGGTAAGATTCAAGAGCTTGTCAATACTGGAGTTGTTACTCTGCAGCAAGATGAAAAGACTGTTTTCGCCAATATGGTTTCAGTCAAGTTCGGTAACTTTCCCCCGCAGATGATACAGCATGGTGTCATTCCTATTCCGAAGGCTACTCTCGAGATTGAAAATCTTCCTTCTCCACCAAACGAAGGTCTCGTTCCTTTGTCTCTTGACAATGGCGAGGTTATGTGGATCCATCCCGATCTTACTTCAGAGTTCGAAGATTCTTCTTCTTCCAAGAAGAAAGGTCGCTCCAAAAAATAAGACAAAAATCTGCAACATGGTGTCTTTTGACCCCATAGTTGATGAAGAAATTCTGTTGGGCACCAGATCAGGGAAAGCTTATCTGAAAGATTACTCTGAAGCTCAAGAGAATCCTGCCTCTTCTTCCGAAGCTACCTCAGCACAACCTACTGCTATTGAAGAGATTCCTTCTATATCTTCACCAGTTGTAGTTCTCATTCCTCCCAAGCCAGTGGCTGCTGACAAAGGCATGCAACAAGTCCGCTTTGATAAACCCTTGAAGAAATCAACTCCTACTGGGCTTGAGAAGCCTTACAACTTCGATATATTGGCTCAACTAGCCAATACACCAGCAAGGCTGTCTATCTTTGAGCTCTTGCGCCTTTCCAGAGAGACGCGAGAAACTTTAAGTGAAGCTCTTATACAAGATGAGACTTGTTTAGCCTTTCTCAAGAAGCCGAAAGCAGAACCAGTCTCTTGTCTACATTGTCATAGTATTCTGGAGCTAATTCCGAACATTACTTTCACACAAGATGACATGTTGATGGAAGACAATAGGTATGATCGTCCTCTCTACTATACAGGATATGTTGATTCGATGAAAGTCGATCGTATCTTGATAGATCCAGGATCTGCTCTCAGTATCATGCCGAAAACAATGCTAGATGCTTTAAAAATTCCTGTACATAGTCTCTCCACCACAATCACTACCATCCTTGGATTCAATCAAGGAAGGAGTGAACCTTTGGACAAGATTCGTTTAAAACTCCAAATAGGCAATCTTCGTACGAAAGTTACCTTCTATATCATTGACAATCATGGTTGTTCTTATAATGCTCTATTGGGGAGACCATTCTTACATGAGCATAATATTGTTCCATCAACACTTCATCAATGTTTCAAATATGTTGATGATAAGGAAGAGGTCCACAAGGAAGTTGCGGATCTTTATCCTTTCAAAGGTGTTGAAGCATACTGCAACGACGCTCTGATGTTCAAGGATGAATTCATAAAGATTGTGTTAGCCTTAGATACTGAAGAAGAACAAGAAGCAATGCCCAAAGACACTCTTATCATACCTGTCAAAGGGCGAGTTTCACATCCTCAGTCTTCTAAACCACTGGCTATTCACTTGCCAGTTCAAAAGAAATCAGTTGATGCTGATCAAGATCAAAGAGAGCTCACCTCTTCTGAGCCACTTGTTATCGATTTACGTCGTAACAAGGACAAAAAGCAGCTCACTCCTTCTGAGCCACTTGTTGTTGATCTCACTCGCAACAAGGAAAAAAGGGAGCTCATCTCCTCTGAGCCACTTGTTATCGACCTCCGTCGTAACAAGCCTCCCCCACGTTCTTCTTCTCCCCCTCTTGTAATTAATCTGACCAAGCCTACTAAGGCTAAAGGTCCTGTTGTAAATACTGATGTACAAATCAATGAAAAAGCATCTACTTTCCAGTATACTGATGTTATTTATTATACTAAATGCTATTTGGATATGTTAGATAGCTTCCAATCAATTACAATGGGAGTTGTACAATCTCTTCAGACAGAAGTCTTATTTGAAGACCCAGACGATTCTTATCGTATTTGCCCTTCTCGAAAGAAATGTGAAAGTCCAATACTTTTTAGTAAAGGACCAGAAAAACAATTCAGCTATACGGATGATAGCAAACTTAACGATACGGGACGTCTCCAGCTCCATCGTTATAGTCAACAATCAAAAGACATCATCCGAAAAATGGGCTATGACTTCAAAAGTGGCCTCAATTACGGTAAAGGTAGACGAACTCCTATCCGCACGACTGTTCCGAAAGGAAATTCGAAAATGTACTACAGCAGGACTAAGAAAGGTCTCAGATATGCTTTTCCTCTACTGTTATCCCCAACAGTCTCTGACTCGGACAGTGAAGAACGCTCTAATTCATCTGATTCCAGATCTTGGGATTCTGATACTAGCATTGGTGAAGTCCACAGGCTGGTCGTATCATCTAACATGGTATCTGTCGAATTTCCAGAAAGCTATGATGAGGACGTGGAAGAAAATCCTGAAATAGATCCTTGGGCTCAACATATGGATAATCAATGGGTACTTCGCTTCGAACAACGAGAACCTCCTACTGAAGATCAATTAGTTCAGGTTGACGTAGGGGCAAACGGGTCGCCTCGTCCAATCTTTATCAGCAAGAATCTTCCAGAAGCAGACAAACAAGAGTTGGTTCTTCTTATTAAAGAATATATCGATGTCTTTGCCTGGAGTTATGAAGACATGCCAGGTTTAGATCCCAAGATTGCTACGCACAAACTGAACATTTTGCCCAATGCAAAACCAGTTAAGCAGCAGCAACGACGTTTTAAACCAGAAATGATGGACGCGATCGATGATGAAGTCAAAAAGCTCTTTGCTTGTGGCTTCATTCAAGAAGAACAACATCCTGACTGGGTGGCCAACGTTGTTCCAGTCCTAAAGAAAACCGGCAAAGTTCGAGTCTGCATCGACTTTCGGGATCTTAACGAAGCATGTCCAAAAGATGAATTTCCTCTCCCTATCACGGATGTCATGATTGACAATACCTGTGGGTTCGAGCGAATATCTTTCATGGATGGATTCTCTGGATATAATCAGATCAAGATGAATCCTGAAGATGAAAAGCATACCTCTTTTCGCACTCCTCGTGGTGTCTATTGCTATACTGTAATGCCATTTGGTCTCAAGAATGCTGGTGCAACCTACCAACGGGCTATGAGTATTGTCTTCAAAGATCATCTTCATAAAACTGTAGAATGCTATGTTGACGACATTGCTGTCAAAAGTCGTCTAAAAGAAGATCACATCCAAGATTTGAGAACTATCTTCAATCTTATGCGCCAACATCAACTCAAAATGAATCCCACCAAGTCATTCTTGGGTGTCTCTAGTGGCAAGTTTCTCGGCTTCGTTATTACCTCTAAGGGTATACACGTGGATCCCGAGAAGATCAAAACCATTCAAGAGATGCGTCCTCCACGCAACTTAAAAGAGCTACGAGGATTCCATGGTCGACTTGCGTACATCAGGAGGTTCATTTCGAACTTGTCTGGATGCTGCAGACCATTCACTCAACTAATGAAGAAGGGTGTATCTTTTGTTTGGACTGAAGAGTGTCAACGAGCATTCGATAATATCAAACGGTATCTCATGAACCCACCAGTCTTGGTGCCACCTATCTCTGGCATTCCATTCTTGATGTATGTCCGTGCTATGGACCATTCATTGGGTGCTTTACTTGCCCAAAAGAATAAAAAAGGCCATGAACAGGCCATTTATTATCTTAGCCGTACTATGATTGGTGCTGAACACCGTTATAGTCCGGTCGAGAAAGAATGCTTGGCTCTAATGTTTGCTGTGCTGAAGATAAGGCATTACATCATTGGCCAAACTATTCATGTCATATCCCGAGTTAATCCTCTTCGGGTACTCAAGAAAAAGCCCAGCACACTCAATTCTCGGTTGGCTACATGGGCAATCCTGCTAGCTCAGTATGACATGGTGTATGTTCCACAAAAGTCTGTCAAAGGTCAAGCACTGGCAGATTTCTTAGCAGCTCATCCTGTGCCAGAAACATCTAAGCTCTATGACAAAATTCCAGACGAGACATTAGAAGTCAACATGATCTCTGAAGAATTTCCGACCTGGCGTCTATTCTTCGACGGTGCATCAAGGATTGGGCCGAATGGTGCTATTGTAGCAGGAGTTGGGGTTGTTCTCGTTTCTCCAGACGGATCAACTATCCAAAGAGCCTACTCTCTAGATGAATCTTGCTCCAACAATGTAGCGGAGTACAATGCTCTACTCATCGGCCTTCAGTTAGCCAAACAACTGAACGTTGAATATCTCGAAGTCTACGGTGATTCTAAGCTGGTTGTTAATTAGGTTAGAGGAACCTATGAAGTCCGTCATCAAGATCTGGTGCCTTATCACGAAGCAGCGATTAACATAGCTACATCATTCAAAGCTTTCTTCATAGACTATGTTCGACGAGCTTGCAACACAGAAGCAGATGCTTTGGCTAATCTTGCAGCTATCTTAGCCATCCCTATCAAAAGACAGTAGGTGGTGGTTATCTCCAACCGAGAACTGTTCTACATCGAAAACAATCGTAATATTGAATTCAGTAACTTTACTGAAGTCAATGTTATTGATGAAGATTGGAGAACTCCTTTTATCGACTTCGTAGTTCAGGACATACTCCCTGAAGATCCTAAGGAGGCTACGAGTGTTCGTCGACGATCTCTCCGATTCTATTACAATCAAACTACCAAGACCCTCTATCGACGAACTTTTGACGGTCTTTTCCTGCGCTGTCTCGCTGGTGATGAAGCTAAACAAGTTTTGCGTGAAGCTCATGATGGTGTTTGTGGAGCACATCAACCCGGTCCTAAGCTACAGGATCGCATTAGACGCATGGGTTACTACTGGCCCTCTATGGTATCAGATGCCATTGAATATGCAAGGAAATATCGTGCTTGTCAAATCCATGCAGACTTTATTCATCAACCATCAGAATTCCTATACCCGACTGCTGCTTCCTGGCCTTTCGAAGCCTGGGGAATGGATGTCATAGGTCCCATCAATCCTCCTTCTTCTAGAGGACATCGGTTCATACTGGCAATAACGGATTACTTCTCCAAGTGGGCTGAAGCTATACCTCTGGCTGAAGTCAAGACTAGTAGCGTCATCAACTTCGTTAAACACCACGTCATCTATAGATTTGGTGTACCCCGAAGAATCATCCATGATAATGGACCTCAATTCATCAGCCAAAAGTTCACCAGATTTTGTGATGATCACCGGATTGATAATGTCGTCTCGACAACATACAATCCTGCCGCTAATGGTTTAGCTGAAGCCTTTAACAAAACTATCATCAAGCTCCTTAAGAAGTTTGTATCCACTAACAAACGGAACTGGAGTGAGAAACTCGGCGAATGTCTTTGGGCCTACCGAACTACGGTCCGCAATCCTACAGGCTTTACACCTTTCTCTTTGGTGTATGGCTGTGAAGCTGTTCTTCCTTTGGAGCTGCAAATTCCTTCTTTAAGGATTGCCATTGCTAATGAGCTTACTACGGAGAATAACGATCTTCTTCGACTTTAAGAGTTAGAAGCACTTGATGAGAAGCGATTAATGGCTCAACAATATATTGAGTTATACCAAGCCCGCATCTCGAAGACTTTCAACCGCAAAGTTAAAGTTAGAACATTTCAGCAAGGAGAACTTGTTCTGACAGTCAGACGTCCTATGACTATGACTCATATGAGCAAAGGGAAATTCGATGCAAAATGGGAAGGTCCCTATGTCGTAAGCAAAGTCTTCTCAAATGGAGCTTATCAACTTTCAGAGCTTGATGGTCGAGTTGCTATGATGCCTATCAATGGCAAGTTCCTTAAGAAGTATTATGTATAAATGTAAATGTTTGTAAATCATCAGACATAATCAAGTTCATAAATAAAATTCAAATTTTATTTCATTATATGAGAGTACATGATATTAAAGATCACTATCATCTTTCTCTACATTGGGACGCGGGCCACTGCCGTCCTTCTCGAAAACACGATCAGCAAAAGAGCCGAGAACCTTCTTGCTGGAACCCACGAGGAACTTGCAAGCGGCCATCCTCATGGCTTCTTCTTCTTCAGTCCTTCTTGGTTCGAGCAGAAAGTCCAAAATGTCTCGTGGCGGCTGAGGTGCAGACGAACCTTCGCCTGCTTCTGCTGCCTTCGGTTGAACTGGATCGGCAGGGTGTTCTTCAGTGCCCTTTTGAGCCTGCGGGGCGATCTCAGCCTTCTTGGATGCTTCTTCAGACGATATTTTTATGTTGAAAATTGGAAGTGTTCGTTCCTGTCAGATTTCTGCTATGTTTATAGGCAGAAATTCCTCAACTAACGAAGCGACACATTCATCCGACGGTTTGCCCGTTCATTAATACCTGACGGTTCATCCGTTCATTTATCACATTCATCCGACGGTTCACCCGTTCATTAGCATCTGACGGTTCACCCGTTCATTCATCACCCTTTGACGGTTCATCCGTTCATTCATCATCCATTTTGACGGTTCGTCCGTTCATTCCATCATTTGACGGTTTTTCCGTTCATTCAGCATACAATAACGATTCATCATCGTTCATTATCCATATCAGTAATTTGTCATTTTCGATTAAGTTGTCAATTAAAATAATGGTATTCAATATATTCTGCCACGTCCATATTACCTCTGAGCAGATATAATGAATATAATTATTTTCTACAAAATTATCAAGAAATATATCATGTCTTGCACCTCTGAATATATTTTCTATCTCTATTATTTATATCTAAATAAGATATGCAATAAATAATGGAGCCACAACAAAATGTCTTTTATTTATCAAAATATGAGGCATTACAGAAATACATCTACGGCAATAAAACACAAAAATTCAAAAAGATACAATTAAGAAGGAGGAATGATCAGATTGTCAATTTGCTGCTTCAGTGTCTGCAGCTCTTCTTCGTGAGTGGATGTCACTTTTCTTCTAGCCTCTTCCATTCCTGTTTCTTCATTAAAAATTGGCATGTCTATTATCCGGCGGGTAATCTCCGCACTATGGGTTGCCTCATACTCTTCCCTTTCCTGAATTAAGGCATTGAATTGTTCAATCATAAGTTAAAGATTAGCAGTTTCCTCTTCAAATTCTTGCTGGAGGCGAGTAATCTCTGCTTTCAGTTCAGCCAGTCTCTACCCTTTGCTTTCATCCATTAAAGTAACTGATTCTATCTTGGAGTTGTATACAGCTGATTTTGCGGAATGAGCCTCCAAAAGATTTTAAAGGTTCACCCTTTCTAAATCAGCTGCTTGAACCATTCGCTCAAGCTCAGCTTGCACTAAGGACTCTATTTCCTTCTTCTTGAGCTCCTTATAGTTCTTTACGGAGACTTCTAATTCATTCAATATGTGTTCAAGGAGAGTGGCCTGAGCTTCGTCTCCTTGCTCCCTTATGGCTCTTATTAAGAGAGAAGTTGGCTTCCTAACCATAAAGAAATCAGCTCCCTCTTTCTCTATCATCTTATGAACAAGAGGTCCCAGCGACTCGAAGAAGCATCTGGTAAATGACTGGACAACTTGTTGATTAATGGCCAGAGTTCCAGGAGTCGCAGCTACTCCTGTTGAAGATGAGGCAGCAGGTTGCTCGATCCTTTGTGGCTGAATAGCAGGTTCTTTAAATAAAGGAGCTAGAGTGGAGCTGGTCGCCCCTCCTGTTTGTTCTTCTGCAAAAGTAAAATTGTTATTTTACCAGTTGTCTGCCAATAACCAAGAGGATCAAATAAAAGCGGTCTTACCTTGGTTCGATTCAGCAATAGGCTTATTCCCTACAGGAATGGACTCCTGTTGAACAGAAGTAACTTCAACTGCGACAGCCTGGCTGCTTCCCGCTTCAGAACCACAGAATAAATGATGACTACTACTAATAACCACCGTTGTTACGGGTACCATAGCCAGGTCCGTCGGAGGTGTTGGCAGAGTCTCAAGATCTGCAAGAATTACAAATGAAGATATTAGCTATCAATCTATTTTAAAAGAAAAGATTGCTAAATCTCGTTTTATACCTTGAGGGTCGGTGGCGGGAGTTTCTTTCAGAACATCTTCATCGGCTGCTTCTTCAGGAGATATTTCTATCTCAACATCGTCAGGATTTAGAGTATCAGCAACTTTTTCTGCAGACGCCTCCACTTCAATATCCTTTTTAGGATCTGAAGTATCATCGGCATCATCAGGAGATATATGTTCTTCATCATCCCTTTCGGGATCTTGTATATATTCATCAACATTTTCAGACGAAGAGCTCTCCTCGTCTTCTTCTTCTTCTTCTTCTGCATTCCTGCTGTCAGTTGCAGTCTGATCCTCCTGCAGGCTATAACTGCAATCTTCTAAAGCTGCGATCATTTCACGATCTTCTTCTTCACGAAGAGTCCTAGGAGTAGGAGGAGGAGGAGTTACCTCCGCAACAGGTGAAAGAGGTCGTACAACATTTTGTTCTTCCTCTGTGATGATTTCTCTGGGCTTTTCAGCCTTAGTTCTTGGGTCAAGATTTCCTCTCTGTTCAGTCTCTTCAAGAGTTTTGCTCCCAGATTCAGAAACAGGTGTGGGAGATGACATTATAATTCCTGCTGCAGCATCTACTGAAGTCAGGATTTGCCTGGAAGAAGATTCTGCTAAATTTCTTCTGGTGACCACCGTCTTCTTTCTGTGCAGAGGTCTGTCAGGACTCTCTATATTTATTGGTTCTGCTTGTTTCTGCACGGAAGTTGGTGTAGTAGCAGCTTCTTGATTTGTCTCAGCCAACTGCCGAGATTGGGACCTCGTAGTGATATTTTCAGAAGAATGATCTAAAATCAATTTCTTCTTTGCTGCTGGAGCAGGAGGCTCTTCTCTTCTCCTCTTCTTTGCCGAAGATCTATCTACTTTCAGAGAGACACGCAGTGGTGCATTTACCTCTTGAGGGAACATAATATCCCTCGAAGCTTCTAAAGGTGCATCCGTCGGCTCGTGCACCTCATCATTTGCAGGGAGTGACAAAGCGACTCTTCCTTTTCTCAATCTGTTTGAAGATGCAAAACTATCTGCGAGACTAAAATTCTCGGCAAAAGTGTTCGCGGATGTATAGAACATTGAATATGTGAATAGCATCCGAGGACCCTGGGGAGTGATCTTTGCTGGCATCGAGAATATGGCCTTCGTATCACGGGCATTGTAATAAGCCCAAGCTCGGGCCCCGTCGATCAGGAAACCCTTACCCTGAAGGCAGGTGATTGCATTCTCCACGTGGAATTGATCATACCCAAATTGCCGAGCAAACCGGCTGGGGAGATATGGTTCTAAATAGCATTCCTCTTCGAACTGGTATACCAAATGAGATGGTCGAATTATCTTCAACCATTCAAAGGCTGCACAGGTAAGAGGCTGTATCTTCGAGTCCACCATGTTTGTCGGCATTTGATCATATCCGGCAGGAAGAGGAGCACAACAGAAGTTCCATCCTTTGTTTAGATTTAAAACATATCTGCACTCACTCAAAGAGGTGTACTTCTATTTACCCTGAGAATACCTTTGCAAGAAGCTGCCATCAACTGGTCCCATGCCGGGATCCATTAAAGTGGGATAATGAAGGAGCAACCATCCAAAGAGATATGTGTATGGTAGTTCTAGGCGAGGGAATTCTTTCTCTCCCTTTGCTTTCAACATCAAGTCAGCATAGAGACGAAGACTCGCATTCAACTTGCACGTCATTGCTGATAGCAGATCAACCTTGTAGCCAAATACTAACTTGACGGCGGCAAAAAGAATGCCGTGATGAAAACGGTCCATGGCACTGGATCCTGGGACCACAAACCGTCGGAGCCAGTATGTCAGAAACCCTGCCAACTAGGCTTCTTTTGACATGGGTCTATAACCCATTCTCAAATAACTTTCCAAAGTGTCCCCTTTCTTTAAAGGTGGACATTGGTAATCATCTTGCATCTGTTTATCATAATTACCACTCTCCTCTATCAGATTCATGACTTCTGTGTTGCTCAAGGGTTTGAAGAAATCAGGATAACATTTGTCGTTCTCCTTGGTCTTCTTCTCTTCTAAGTGGTTAAGGAACAGATACGGCAACCACTTTGAGGAATAACAGGTGTTGGCTGTAGCACTCTTGTAGAATAAAGAGCAGATCTTATAATGGCATAGCAGTTCCTCGAATACTGCTACCATTTCTGTATTTTCTCTTCTAAGCTTGTCCAACTCGTCATTTGTTGGGACAAACTCCTCATACGGAGCATCTGCCATGGGCAGGTACGAGATATACTTCATGTCGTGGAGTATAAACCCCATCTCTCCACCCGGGGTCATGAAGGTCCCTGTCCTATAATTATACCTTTCAGCCAAGGCTAAGAACATATGTGGGTTAGAAGCAAAACCATATACAGTGGCGTGCACTGCTTGATACAGATTGATCTGTTGGAGTCTGTCTTCGAATGTCGTCAGAATCCAATTCGCAATGTAGTTCCATCTCTTGTAATCTGGATTCACCAATCCAGTCAGTCTGATGTCTTGTTCGGGATATTTCCCTTCAACCTTCACAAATTTATTGGCGAATATCGGTATCCTGACAGGCATCAGCAAAGAGGAGTTCTCTGGCGGAATGCAGCCGGGTCTCAAGCCTCTCAACAGGACGCTGTATCTATCAGAGGAGCTGTAAAACATATCTTTCTTGTTTTGCCCCTTCTTTACGAAGATTTTCCCTGCACGGGCGTCTTGGAAAAGAGTGATGTTCCACTCCATCTTCCTTGGGTAGCTCGTATGAGCATACCGTGACAAAGGGAGGCAGCGGGCAATGTCTGGTATAAAGAATGATCTATTTTCCTGGTGAACTATTGTCTCCTCCATCCTCGGCCTAGGCTGAGATATTTTCTCAAAGGCGTCACCGAACAGAAATAAGGGTTTCTTATGAATAACAGCATCTGCTGACTCTAGGGGCTGTCCATTCATCAAACACATTAAAGTCTCATTATCCTGGGAGATCAGAATAGCCTGACGGGAGGTCGGCAGGTCGTACTGGGGATAATGAACATGAGACAGATCTTCTTTATATTCAGACTCCGAGAGAGTTCCCACAAAAGTTTCATATTCTGGGTCATCTCTCGTATTCACTGCATCAGACAAAAAGAGACAAAAATTCAGTACAAGTCAAAATTAAAAAGTTCTGTCATCAAATTGCGCAACATCAGACTGCGCAACATCAGATTGCACAATATCAGTTTGCGCAAACCTCAGACTGCGCGAACAAACAGTCATCAGTTTGCGCTGACAATCTCGCGCAAATCAGCAGATTGCGCTGACATCTGCCAGCGCAGTTCAACCGATTGTGCGGAAAGTCATTCTTCATAAAAATGAAGAACTTACTGAGTTGTGCAACCAGAGCCCTAAAAAGGGTGGCGCAGTATGATCACATCTCTAAAAAGAGATGGATTCTGAGGGACAGTGAGATCAAAACCCTAAAAAGGTTTTTTTTGATCTGAAAAGTTCTCTACCAAACATTGCAGGGTGCGCATCTTCATGACGAGAGGCTCGTCGCACAGTTCTGGTGGAGGATTCGGCCGGGGCCTTGCCCTTAGCGGTGGCGGTGACGGCGGAGGAACGTCGGGGTGCCATGAAAGTCGTCGGAGAAGGAGGACAGAAAGGGTTCGGGGATTTCTCTCAAAAGTACGAAGGATGCAAAGTGAAAGAATGAAATGAAAGAGATGGCTATTTATAGTCTTCGAATATGAAACGGCTGCCTCGGATTGCGCCTAAAAAGGGGGCTCTTCAATTTGCGCAGACAGCTCATCATCATACGCAACTTAATTTGAAATTTCAAAAATTCAAAGTATTTCGAAACTTTGAATAAAATTAACTTTCGAAAACTTTGAAGGGGGTCTTATAGGTCCTAAAAAAAATCAAGTTGCATCAATCAACAAAGTCAAAGAATCAAGATATACATCATTTTGATGAATTGTGCAGACAACAGATTGCGCAGCAATCCAATTGCGCAAGCTAGACTGCGCACACATTCAATTGTGCATGCTGACGTGGCAAGAGTCATCATTACCTAAATCAAATCAAATCTTTCTGACAGCTGACAGCACGAAGAACGAGGAGACTGTTCGTTTATTGTGCCGCACAGTGCTCGAGGACGGCTGATAGCTGGCAGCGCAATCCATTCTTGCGCAGTCTAATCCTGCGCAAACCAAAGTCTGCGCAGTTCAGGTTGCGTATTCTATCAACATAACTAACAAAGTACACGTGGCATTCAGGCCATCAATTGCTCATTACGTGGCAACTGCCTATGCACGATCATACGTATTTCAATCAAATGATGCCATGTGTCCAAGATAGTTGGTCCACGATCCAGTAACTGCCTGCGCAGTCCAATGCTGCACAAACCAATTGCTGCGCAAATCATCCTGTGCAGTCCAGAATAACTAAAAGTTAGTTATTTCTAGAACTCTATAAATAGAGTTTTAAGTCTTCATTTTAAGGGGATCAGAGAGCAGAGATCAGAAATCAGAGAGTCCAGGAGTTTTTGCCCAAGTGCTGCTGCATTCTTCCGAGGCTTTTGCCTTCAACTTCCGAGGCTTTTGCCTTCAGTTTCCAGAGTTGTCTTCAACTTCAAAGGCTCCGTCTTCAAAGTTCACATCGTCCAAGGGATAAAGCAATCGTCATCTAGATTGGATTCCTATAGTTGTAATTTTCCCAGAATTCTTGTAATCTTTATTACACAGTTTGTATCAATAAAGTGTTATACTTTTGTTTTTGCAAACAACGGCGTCGACGTCCTCACTTCTCTACCTAATGATCGGCCCGCGAGGCTTGATCGTAGCTCATTTTTGGGAGTAAGTTATGCCACCGACAGAGGATGCACGCCTACTACATTTTCGTGAAGGACTAGGCGCAACAGGGGGCTGATCCGCCACCAAATTATCTGCTGGAGGAAGAGGCAAGCTATCAGGTTCATCCTATTCGTCCATATTATTAGACTCCGAGTCAGACACATCAACTGTTCTCCCCTTCTTGATCCTTGGCTTCTCCTCCAAGACAGTACCAGCAATGAAGCTGGTACTTGGGTCAAAATCGCTTGGGGGCTTATTCACCATAACATGGTATAAGGCCGCCATGTACAAAATGTGTCCTGACTCTCCAGCATCAGGAACAGAGAAGGTAGCACGGGTGTGAACCGCATTATAGTAGTGCCAAGCCCGGATGCCGTCAAGAACGTTGCCTTTAAAACCCAGACAGGAGCTGGAATTGTCCAAAAACATTTATTTGTACCCAAATTGTCGGGAGAATCGGCTGGGTAAGTAAGGCTCCAAGAAGACGGAATGGCGGTTGGGATACACCAGATGCACAGGGCGAATGTTATGCAACCAGAGGAGCATCTTCTCGGGCAAGAATTTGGGAGACATAGCACCATCAAGATGCACGGCTTTCACTTCTTTATCAGTAAAATGAGGAACATATACGAAAAAGGAGTATCTGTCCACTCGCGCCAGCACCATCCGACAGGCGGGCAAAGTAGTGTACTCCTAGGGCATGCGGCGGTACTGATAGAAGAAGGCATCATCCGCAGTCACGTCATCCTCCGGGCCGGGCCTTATCAAAGACTGGTAATGCATCAACAGCCACCCCATCATATAATGGTAGGGCAGCTCGATCCGTTCAAAATCCTTCGCCGTATCCTGAGCGATGACTTTGGACGAGAAGGCGCGGAGGCCACAATATACGCTGCACACCATGGCGGAGAGCAGAGCTAGTCTGGCCCCAAAGACTAGCTTTACCGCAGAAAGGATCAGGTTACGGCTGATTCTCTCAATAGAACCAGCCCCTCCCGAAACCACGCAGTTTCGCAGCCATACCATCAGAAATCCTGCCAGGAGAGCCTTATCAGACAACTTCTGGGTATCCTGATAAAAATAATTAAAAGGGTCAGATTGACTCCCAAATCTATCATCCGTGGTCTTCACCCTCTTGGCAGTCGACACTTGGGTCTGTACCTCCTCCCGGGTTCGAGGACTCTGGGGAGAAACCCGGCCCGAGGAACCTAGCTTAAAAAGGTAACTGAGCCAGGTTTTAGTATGAGGAAGGTTCCCTTCCGAGCTATCGTTCTTCTTCTTTGACATCTGCTGGCATGTACTACGGTGACATAGTAGTTTCCGGTAGACAGCCACAAAGCCCGAGAACCGTTGCTCCAACTCCTCGAATTCTTCGTTCGTAGGGGTATATGCCTCGAAAACTTCGTCTCCCCAGGGCAGCTTGGAGACTTTGCGCATCTCGTGCAGAGCGAGTCCTATCTCCCCTCCAGGGGGAAAGAAGGTCCCCATATGACGGTTGTACATTTCAAGAAGAGCCATAAACAGCTTCTTGTTTATGGGCAGACCATAACAGGTGCCCCGAATGGCATGATACATGCCAATCTCGAGCAGGAGATCCTTTTATGTCCGCAAGATCCAAGAGGTCAAGTTGATCCATAAAGGAGTGGGGTTCATCCAGTTCATCAGTGCCAACCGACCAGTGGGGTAGGACCCCTTCTGAGCAAGCTGGTTCATAAAGGTGTCAGCTTGGGAGAACCGAAAGTTGGAACCCTGTACATTTATAAAACTGGCCAGGACTAACCCCATCACAGTGCGGCTGATCTGCATCTTGCCCGCAGCTACCGACCTCGACGATTTATTATAGTGGATATCCCCCATGAATATTTCCTGTTGGCTCACAGTCAGGGAGTCCACTATTTTTCTGTCGATCGGCAGCATGTTGAACCAAGACAGCGGGAAGTGACGCTCCATCTGAGGAATGTGGATCGCCATCCCGTTGGAAGAAAAACTCTAACTTTTAGAGATATCTAGAACGTTGGGGTTCTTTACAGTCAGGGCATCCCTGAAAAGGAACGAGGGTTTCAGATGTGTGCCCCCAAATTTTCCCGAGTTCATCATACTCAAGAGAAAGAAGAAGGATTGGTTCCTGATATCCCTTAGCCTCTCCTCATGTTGATCTTTGGTGATTTAGGCCGACACATAATCGACCACATGGTCGAACCTTACACCCACAGCAGACTGATCTTGACCTACCAGGAGCTCCCCTGAAGGATTGACCGGCAACTTCACTGAAAAAGATAAAAGAAATAAGTCAGAAGATGGCCAAAGAAAACCACTTAATGTTTTCTGAGCTTATGCGGCTCTGTTAGGTGGGTCTTCATGCGGCCCAGTTCATAAGTTGCTTATGCGGTCACGAGACGTTTCTCATGCGGCTTGGTCATGAGATGTCCCTCATGCGGCTCGGTCATGAAGCAACTCTCACACGGCTCAGTCAGGGGACAATTCTCATGCGGCTCGGACATGAGACAACTCTCATGCGGCTCGGTCATGAAGCAACTATCATGCGGCTAGGATATGAAGCATACTCCATGCGGCTCGGACATGAAGCGTACTCCATGTAGCTCAGTCATGAGGCATTCATGCAGTCCATACGGCACATCATATACGAATTCATCATACTGAACTTGAGCAATTCATTGAAGACGAAAAGCGTATTAACTATGCCGAAGCACAATAGGGAAGGCCCGTGCATAAAATATGCGACATAGCCATAAAAGTTAGGGTTTTAATTCATGCAGTTTTCTTGCCAACGCTCTTACCATCAATAGAAGGATGACCGTCGGGGTGAACTGAGATCGCCGTATTCGACGAAGAGGCAACTCCTTTGCCCTTCGCTGCAATACTGGAGGAAGCCTTGGGAGCCATAAGTGATCGAGAGTAGAGAAGACGACGACTAGGCAAGAAAGATTGAAGAAAGAAGAGAGTAAAGAACCTCTCTATTCAAAAAATTGCTTGTACTTATAGGCTGGCGGAGATGTGTGAACCGATAGACGCTTCGGATTTCGTGCTGTCTAGAAGATAAAGCCGACCCTTGGGATTCTATACCCTTTCATGCAAAAGACTGCTCCGAATCATCAAAGCAAATCTAAATATTTAATGCCGACTCTTGGGATCATATCCAAAAAATGGCTTTAAAATCAAAACAAATCAGAAATAATTAATGGAACGCCTACGTGGCACAAGACCAGTATACGGCAAGAGAAGCCTATGTTGCCAGAGAAGCCTATGCGGCATGAAGAGCTTATGCGGACATACCCATGCTTCTTATTTAAAGTATTTCAATTTTATAAATTGAAAACTTTGAAGGGTGTCTTGTAGAAGCATAAAAAAGAATAATAATTCTTATACGGCCCAGAATCAACATGAAACTCCATGCAGCTCAAAACCTAGGGAGTTTCATGCGGCTCAAAATCCCTGTGAGCTTCATGCGGCTCAGAAAGCTTCATGCGGCTTAGAAAGCTCCATGCGGCCTTATGCGATTCAAAAGTCTGCCTATACAGCTGGCCATACAGCTGGCCATTATTACTCTGACATAAAGGCGACAGCTCTGACAGAAATGATGGCTCTGACATAAAGACAAAATGTGACATACTCCTAAAAAGACGAGAAAATCTTCATAATATCTGGCACAGTTCACAAATTCCAAAGAAAGTTCTTTATGCGGATCGCCTATGCGACTCTCATATGGCTCAGTCATGAGACCACTCTCATGCGGCTCGGTCATGAGACCACTCTCATGCGGCTCGATCATGAGACGATTCTCATGCGGTTCAGTCATGAGACCACTCTCATACGGCTCAGTCATGAGGCCACTCTCATGCGGCTCAGTCATGAGACCACTCTCATGTGCCTCGGTCTTAAGACCACTCTCATGCGGCTTGGTCATGAGAAAACTATCATGCAGCTCAGTTATGGGATGTCCTTCATGCAGCCCGGTCATGAAACACTCTTCATAAGGCTCGGGGATAGTCATTCATGCGGTCCAGCCAGGATGCATCATTCATGCGGCTCGCTACAGAGTAGCAGTTGAGACACGTGGCAGAAATTGACCAAGTCTTAACAGTTTAGATTTCGTACAACAAACAGATCATGATCAATCTTAACCATTCCCCAACTGCCCATTTCTTAAGGCACAATTACAAGGATGTGGTCTAAAATTAGCCACGTAGCTGTACACCCTATTACTCACAAATTCCTATAAATAGCAAGATGCTATTCCCTTGCATACACACAGAGACGCACAGAGATACATACAGAGCATTTCTTCACCGGAGCCGAGGTTCCGTTCGATCGTCCAAGGAGTAAGGCAGAGTTGATAGCACTTTCCCGAGCCTCTACCGTCACCCCCAGAATCCAAATTAAAGAATTGTACTTAGATTGCTTTTTCTAGGTTTTGTTCCTAGGCTCTCTTTGTACAAGCGAGTTTGTAATTGTGAATCAAAGTTCAGTCCTCCCATAAAACTGTTCCGTTCTTCGATAATCAATGGCAAATACGCTTCACCCGCGGGCCATAGCACTCGTTGGAACTTGCCAATCGTCCTCTCTGGTGGCGTCGGAGGATCCGCGGCTCCGTACATGTACTCGCCAGTAACCGGGTGTAACTGAATTCGGGGGTACTCCGGGACCACTGTACAGTAATTGGTGGTACCGCTGGTGGAACGAATCTGCTAGCGGATGGAGACCTCGACGAAGGTGTCGATAGCCCCGTGGTAGATCGACGGCAGGATGAGTCTGTGCCCGATGTACTCTTCGGGTCGGGATCGCTAGTGGACGTCGCCTCCCAAGAAGACTGAAGGCGTCTACGACCACCACCACGACCACGCCCACCACCACCACCACGACCAGCACCACCCGCACCACGACAACGAGTACTAGCCATCAACATGGCGATGAGTGACACCGTAAAGAAAAGAACTAGGAGTGCCATCTGAAACAAGAATATGCAGAAGTTTAAACTGAATTCACTAAGTTATAAATGCTTTTATGAGGTCAAACTAAAATCACGTAATTGAAAGTGTTTTTAATATATACTTATATTTAATCTAATCATCGTCATTGTCTTTTTCCTCGTCCTCATCATCATCTTCATCTTCATCCTCATCCTCATCGTCGACTTCATCTGTATCCTCATCCTCATCAAGTTTTTCTTCTTCTTCTTCTTCTTCTTCTTCTTCTTCTTCTTCTTCTTCTTCTTCCTCATCCTCAATATTTGGGACAAGACGCCTCTTTGTCCCCTGGTTGACAGCTAAGTCTTGTGTATCAACCTCTTTCTCTCCTCTATTTTCCTCAATAATATTTTTATCATCCATGCTATCCGACTGTTGTACCAAGTATTGGGACTTTTCGATAATGTCCTCTTAGTATGTTGGGTGTCCAATGTTGAATGTATTTCTAGATTTAATCTTGCATACTGTCCACCAGTCAATTCGATCTCTACGACGCCTTGGGTAGCTTGTATAGTAGACTTGAACATCCTGACATGCTATCGCAAACGTGTCAGACCCTCTATACCTCTTGCGATGATTTATATCGACGAATCCAAATTGTTTATCGATTCTTTAACCGATATTTGGTGTCGTATCGAACCACTCATATTTGAACATCACAATATGCATATCATATGGGGCACTATATTGTAAATCTTTAATATCCTGAAGCACTCCATAATAGTCAAAGTCTGGCTCGTCGTCATAGATGGTGCCTCTTATGCAAACACCAGAATCCTTGGTACTGAAGCCGTCATTGACATATTCGGCATTTATAGCATTCTGAGTTGCCTTAAACTTGAAGCTATTAACGACATAGCCTGGCCAAATCTTTGCATGCTTCTTCGGTCCCAATGTCAAATAACGAATACACTCATTTGTGAGTATTGTTTCAGGCAATAAAACCTGTAAACAAATATTGATAATTTAAATATTTTAGATGCATATTTTTTAATGGTAGCCGCATAAATTATTATCTCAGTTACTTACATATTTTTGAAACCAAGATGGAAAGGTACAATCAACCTCTCTTTGAAGTCCTTCATCGGTAATATCGGATGTCCTTATTTTGAATTCATCTCTAAATACACTGTTAGAGAGAATAAGAATAAGTGTAGTCAGTTACTTCACCAAATTAGAGATTATGACGAGTGTAATTGTAGTCACTTACTTCTCCAAATCTCTCACTTCTTGTATGTCACAATTTAACAAGACATATCGGTGAGCGGCATTATACTCGTCGTCAGTCAACTACCGTTTCTTACTAGCCCCAATAGCTTGCTCCTTACATTGAATATACCTCCATCCTCAATGTCCTCGTCATTCCTTTGAGGTCTATTTTGATTTGTTTTAACATGAGTATCGAAATAAATAGAGCAGAAGTTTGATACCACCTCGATAAGATATGCTTCGCATATCGAAGCCTCTATATGAGCCTTGTTGCCAACTTTCTTCTTTAGATGGTGTAGGTATCTAGAGAGACAAATTATCTTAAGAATTAACAATAAAATGCAACTAAAATTATATTATTTTTTATGTACCTTTCAAATGGGTACATCCATCGATAATGAACAGATGCACCGACACAGGCTTCGTATGCTAGATGAATCGGTAGATGCTCCATGCTGTCGAAGAAGACCGGAGAAAATATTTTCTCTAACTTGCAAATTGTTAAGACAATCTTCTCCTCAAGTTCAACCATGTGTTGCACCGTCAACTTAGTTGAACAAATATCCCTGAAGAATGTAGATAGCTCGTCCAACGTAACCCATACAGAAGAAGACAACAACTCTCTCAAAGCAATGGGCAGTAATCTTTCCATAAACATGTGGCAGTCGCGACTTTTTATTCCCGTTAGCTTGCGTTCATTGAGATCAATGCATCTAGACAAATTCGACACATAGTCGTCATAAAATCTTAAAGTAGATATCCACTTGCAGATTATTAATCTATCTTCCTTGCTCAATGTGTATTGTGCTACCGGCTTAGTTAATTGTCCACCAGCTCCCCTTTGTATCAAGTTCAGATAAGGACACTTGCATATCTCGGCAATGTCTTGTCTTGCTTTTGGATTGTCCTTCGTCTTTCCATTAATATCCATGACGGTATTGAAGACATTATCGAACACATTCTTTTCGATATACATGAAATCAAGATTATGTCTTGTAAGATTATCTTTCCAATAAGGCAAGTCCCAGAAGTTACTCCGTTTGGTCCAGTTATGGCTTTGTCCGAACCCATCGACATGATTGTTCGATGGATCTTCAATTACGGAGGGCAAGTCCTTTATATCTGTAACACCCAGTTTTTCAGATGAGGGTATTTTGAATTTTTGTAATTATAATTATTATTTATTTCATTTTATGATTTTTGGTGATTTTTAATTATTTTTAAACTATTTAAAATCATGACTTATGATTTGGTGTTTTGTTAAGTGTAATCCTAGAGATAGTTTGACCTAGAGCCTAGCCTTGTGATTAGGGTATTCATTTATCATTTTTAGCTTGAGGGTATTTTGGTCATTTTGAATTAATTGAATTTATTATCTATTCATTTGGAATTTAATATGATTATTAGGAATGGTGTGATTTAATATCATTAAATAAATTGCCATGTGATTGTGATTAGCCTTAACCTAGTTTGGACCTAACCTAGATTAGTCACAGCTAGTCTAGTTAGCCATGGTGAGTATTAGTTAGTATTGGTTAGTTGGGTTAAGTCATGATTAGTTAGAATGAATAGGTTGCAACTTGACTAGAAGGGAAACCTAGATTCTAGGCCATTGAATAGGCTAGATGGAAT
Source organism: Iris pallida (assembly GCA_029216955.1). Lineage (NCBI taxonomy): Eukaryota > Viridiplantae > Streptophyta > Magnoliopsida > Asparagales > Iridaceae > Iris > Iris pallida. The sequence continues at coordinate 4,805,119 of JANAVB010025399.1, read as the reverse complement.
GAGAGCCATTAGATTCATCCCAAAACCCTAATCCTAGCATTTATGACCAGCCTAGGGATCCCCTCCAATACTATAAAGTCCCTCTCAAGGTTAGTGCCTCCTTTTTCATTCATCCATTCATTTTTTCTAAGGAAAGGTTTGTCTCCATTTAGAACTCTTCCTATTTTAATCAATAGTGATCCTTTTTCATTGAAATTTCTTCCATGGTGTTCTAAATAGTGTCACCCTACTGTTCATGGAGGTTATAGGCAGGTTTGAAACAATTTGCAGTCATTGGCTAGCTAGAGGAGATCTCATTTTTGGGGTTTTTCTTTGAGGAAGACACCTATAGGTAAATTCCTATTCTCTCCACCAAGTTTCGATTTCTTTGCATGGTTAGGAAGCTCTAGGTGTCCTCTCTCTATAGGAATAGGTTTTGCTAGGTTTCGTGTTATTTACATGTCCGTATCGGACACGTACCAATCAGCTGTCGTAAGTGTTTGATGAAATGCCATAGTGGGCATTTCTTTCTCGTTTTTTGATTTTGTTTGAATAGAAAATTAGGGTTTGGTCTCGCTTACCAATTTTTGTTAGACTGAGGTGTCCATTGTGTCGTGTCGTGTCTGAATGGACACGGGAACACACTGTTTCCATGCGTACCGTACGCGAGTAGCAGTCCCATGCTACTCGGGGGCTATAACTCCCTGGACATGCCACTTGGACACGAGATTTTTGACACACACGTTGGGGCAGACACTGACACGAGGCTCTCCAAGTTGTACGAGTCCTCGTGTCGTATCGGACACGTATTTGTGCGTGCACGGGTTCTCTTCTGAGCGTGCACAGAACACTGTTGGATTCGTGCGAGTTCTGGACACGTTTGTGTCAGTTTGTGGACACGAATTTGAGTGTACATCACGTGCAAGTATAGTAGGTTAATTACCAACTCTTATTTCTATATATTAATGTGTTTTTAATATTCCATCTTGAATTTCCCATGAGGACTGATACATGTTCTGCTCGATAAATTCTTGTGTTCATTTCCAGTTTCAATTGATTTCTTAATGTTTAATTGCTATAACTGATTCACCTACATGTGTATTAATCTCTGTAAGTTTGATTTTACATATTGGATTGGGTTTGCACTTAGAATTTGGATTTCGAGTAGGGGCAGTGCATGTGGAATGATATAGTCCTGGAATAAAATTCTGAACTGATTTCCTCTTCTTTTGAACTGAGTTTGATGTTTTAAATTACATATTTAACTCATGTACATATGCACCAACTACTGCTGGATAGGTCTTACAAGTTAGATTAGGTTGTTTGATCAGAAATGGAATTTTGGACATATGGTTGGACAGTTTTGATAGACTGATACACAAGCCAGATTTTAAATCCTGATTTAACCTTCCTGTTAAACTGATTTTTTATGATTCCTAGACTTAATGTTTAATCCCAATTACACATTGCTATTTGCTGTTAGATTTAGGAACTGATACTAAATTCCTTTCTTAAAACTGAGATTAGAATATGGGATTGTTACTTGATCTGTCACGTGGGTTCCAAACCTGGGAATAGGTTTCATTGGTATATTAGTAACTGTTAGTTTTAGGAACTGTCGAATTGTCTTCCATTCCCTTCCTTAAACTAACTTAAATGATTATTAGCTGTTGATTCTATCTTGTTAGTTAGTTCTCAGTTATTGGGTTATGTGATTGGTTTCGAAATTTGTCGAAGGGTTTATGTTAACTGTCAATTAAATTGACTTGAAACCTGAGATATGTTTCCCTATTGAACTAGTCACATGATTCCTTGAACCAAATATTGAGTGGATTCTCATGCTTTGTGTTGGTAATGTTAGCCACTGTCACAGGAAATCTGAGAATTGGATGTCATTTCCTTTCCTTAATAACTGAGTTGATGTCACGACCCGCACCCTAGAGTAAGGGCACGAGACGTGGGTACGTCCAGCCTACGCCGCAGTGTCGGCGGTAGAACGCTGTCCTAGGTCACAACATCTAGCAATATATATCTAAACAGTTTATACTCCCGAAATGGGGGTGACATAGCAATAATAAACACAATCACTACTAAGGAAGAGATAGCACGATATGAACAGAACTCAAGGAAATGAAATAGATAAAACAGTAGTCTAAGATAATCCCAGCAATACAAGGTCTCAGATAAAAGAATATATACAACTGATCTCCAAATAAGAGTCTAACTAGAACATGATCCAACTACAAAAAGATAATAGCCTAACTATCTAGTCTAGGCAGTCGGAGGAATATCCTCAGCTACAGCTGGGTCCTCCTGGGAGTCCAGCTCAAAGGTGTCATCTAAGGCTGCCCCGTAGTAGGTGTCCAGGCCAGCCTCCTCCTTGTCCTCTGTAATATTTTCAACAGGTCCAGTCAGGACAGGAGCGAGCACAGTACACCTCAACAATTCATAGCAGGTTAGAAAATATGAACATACAGTAAAGTAAGATACAAGTACTGAAAGAAGTGCAGTATAAAAACAGAGAGAGAACTGTAATAGAAATATCTACTATACATAGAGAACTAGCAATGACTAGTGAGTCAGAGTACAACATGAACATGTAATACTCCCCCGTACCCCCGATCAATACACAAGGATCCAGCCAGGTTATGTTATATGATGTTATGTAGCAGACCCCGAAGGTGATAGACCCCGAGGGTGATAAGCCCCCGAAGGGTGGTAGACCCCGAAGGTGATACATAGTAGTCCCATAAAAATGGAGATTCTGGGGGTAACACAACAGTGTAAGTCCCATAAAAATGGAGATTCTGGGGATAACCCAACAGTGTAAGTCCCATAAAAATGGAGATTCTGGGGATAACCCAACAGTGTAAGTCCCATAAAAATAGGGATTCTGGGAGTAACCCAACAGTGTAAGATTCCAGAAAGACTCTACGATCATGAGGGTACATGTCGTAAGTGATCAAAGAACCAAGAAGCATATGATACGCTATGAAAGTGAAACGCACAGAACATAGAGTACCCGATGCTCCCTAAGGATAACATCTCAAGAAAGGATCCATATAGTACCAATCCGTGTGACCAACGTGACAGTACAAGTAAAGTAATCTACTGCAGGAAATAATTCTAAGCAGGATATAAAATGATCAGAGAATGTACTCGCCTGTAACTGAGTGTCTGATATGAATCGTACTGTCCAAGGAGGGGTGTCTGGCTCCTAAACAGAACAACACAAATCACAACAAGTCCAGAATAGTGAAATGGAGTCCTACTATGCATTCTACATGATTCTAAGTCAATCTAGGCCAAAGTCAACTCTTGGTCAACTTTGGTCAGCCCTAGAAGTCAAACTAGGTCAATCTAGTCTAGTTGAGTCTAAACTAGGCTATACCAATCTATACTAGCTAGCACCATGCCTAACAAGGTTAGGCAAGCCTATACTAGCTATAACACATTATAGCTTAGCTAAATCTAGAAAACCTTATCAAGTCCACAACCTCATTATTACACCCATAGATTAACACCACATAAAACATTACACATATCTAGGCTAGATATAAAACCTATCTCATTAGCTAACAAGGAAGTATATATATATATACACTCACACAATTTCACACATACATATTGTATATGCCTAACACAACCATGGCTTACAAACAACCATGGCCTACAAGTGAGGAATAGAATATAGAGAAAGAGAGAGAGTGCTAGTGTGTGTAGGGTGTTTGCAGGAATTAAACAAATAGTAAGAATAGAGGAATGTGTGTGTGTGTGTATGATACTGTGAGAGAGGAGAGGACTGTGTGTGTGTCATGTGCACAGGAAATTATATGTGACAGTGAAGAGTGTGTGTGTTGTGTCAATGTTTGCAGGAAATAACAGGGAAAGGGAAAAATACTGTGTGCAGGAAATAGCAATGTGTGGAAGGGTGTAGTGTACAGGAATTATAAATATGCAGGAAAAATAGTGTATAGTGTGTGTGATATGAAATGGTAGTGTGCAGGAATTTAATCCAAACAGTGAGCAGTGAAGGCAACCCATAACAGTGTGTGTGTGTGTCTGTGTTAGCAGGAATTACAACATAAAGAGGAATGTGTGTGTCAAAGATTAACAGAAAAATACAAGAATGTGTACAGCAGGTAATCATGGCCTATACCCAGGTTACACCAAATCTGGGATTAACTCAGAATTCAAAATACAGTTTCCCCTCCTTCCTATTCTCAGGTTTACACAAATAAACCAACCCAATTCCCAGTTCAGTCCACATGAAGAACATTCAAAACCTTTCAATATGAACTCAACATCAGTTTGCAAACTTAGTTTCCAGTTTTACACCCATATATTAAATAAAATCAACAGTGAATTAGAAAAGGAAAATATAGCTAATACTAAACTCAGGTTTGCATAACCAATGTCAGGAATTAGTGAGCTACTCACTGAATCTCAGGTTTTATTCAATGAACTACTTCTCAGTTTTGCATCTCAGATTTGTGTGTGTGTGGACAATTAAAACAGTGCAACAAAGGAAAGGGTAATGTAGGATATAGTTCTCAGGTTATTCAATGAACTGCCAACATTTCTATTCATAACCAAACCCCATTTCTTATTCAAAACACAACCAATTCGACCCAAAGTTAAACCATAGCTAGATAATAAGTAGGAGAACTATATTAAAGTATAAAACCAATATTTAACAGCATTTAATTAGGTATAATAGACTTCCAAAGTCAGATATTGAAACTGGAAATTACAGGATACCAAGTATCAGGATACACCCTCTCCATATCGAATCCAATAATCCACAAAAACTTAACTAAAATATGTAAACAATCTACATACACTATATACTATATATTAGGATCTAATTTACAAGTTAAAACAGGAAATTTAACCATAGGAAAGAATCTACACACAGAGCAAAAACCCAAACACTTAACACGCACAGTCTTCCCCATACACACGGGTTTTTCGTGTCCGACACGATACCAACCGATACAAGACTTGGAGAGTGTCTTAACAGACACTGCCCCTTGCTCAGTGTCAAATATCAAGTGTCCTCGTGTCCTGTGCAGCCCGCACGAACACACTGGTAGCAGGAGAGCTACTGTGCTCGTGCGCGCGCCACGAACTCGTGCGTGCACGTGTCGACCATGACTCGACACGACACAGAAACTTAAGGGCGACACTCGAAACCTATAAGCAAGCCCTAGGACTAGATTCCTATTCAAATACTTTCCTAAAAACTGAACGAAGTGTCCTTTGGGACATTTCGTCGAACACTAACAGCAACCTCTTGATACGTGTCCGATACGGACACGAAACGAATCAGAACCCTAGGTTTAGCCTATCCTACAGTAGGGGTAGGGCTAGGGCCTTCCTAAAATGGATTCAAATAGGAATTTAATGGAGTATTGAGAGTTATACCTATTGATGCACAATGAATGGAAAAGCTTTCAAATGGAGAGAACTCCTCAAGCCTCCAAGTCCCACAAATTGTTATCTCCCTGCAAATAACTCATACCAGCAGCAAGAGAATGAATTTTAGGTCCTAATGAAATTGGTTTGAAGGAAAAAGGATTTAAAATGGATTTTTAATGATTTTTGGAAGATGGGACGTTCCTCTTTCCTTAGAACTTTTGAAAGAACCTTAAAAGAGGCTAGCCCTAAAAACTAGGAGAGATTAAATAGGGGGGGCTGACCTAGTGGCTGGCCAATGCTAGGGCTAGGGTTAGGTTGGGCTAGCTAGGGTTGAGTCTTCTATGGTTCAAGTCATAATCGTGGCTTATGACTTCACAAGTCATAACTTAGTCAATTTAATTCCAAACTTCTCCAAACTAGTTCTAATGGACTAAAAATTATTAACTTAGGTCATACTAGGGTCCTTAACCATAATCAAGATGTTCTGACCTAGGTTAGCCTATAGGGCAGTCTCCTAGTCACATCAGTCAACATCTAAAACTAATACCAAACCAATGTACTAAAATTCACCTAAAATCACATTAATTATAAATATCAATAATAAACCCCAAATAAATTCCAAAATTTTGAAAATGACCAAAATACCCTCAAGTTAGAAAAGTGGCAGTGACAAATCTACCCTCCTTAAAAGAATTTCGTCCTCGAAATTGAAAGGCGAAATGCAACTGATGAGAAGGATAAAAAGTATACCTCAAGGTCCAAAAAGATAAGGGTACCGCTCGCGCATCTCATCCTCCCGCTCCCAGGTAGACTCTCCTTGAGAATGATGCCTCCAAGCGACGCATACCAAAGGTATCACCTGGTTCCTCAGGACCTTCTCCCGTCGATCCAGAATCTCCACTGGCTGCTCTGGATAGCTGAGAAATGGACCCACCTCAATCTCCGAATGATCAAGCACATGGCTAGGGTCAGCCACGTATCGTCTCAACTGTGATACATGGAATATGTTGTGGACCCCCACAAGTGCAGGCGGCAAGTCTAGCCTGTAAGCCACGTCAGCGACTCTCCCGCTGATAACGAAAGGGCCGATGAAGCGCGGGCTAAGCTTTCCGCCTCCACCAAAATGTATCGTACCACGAGTCGGAGATATCCTCAAAAAAACCTGGTCTCCGACCTAATCACAAGCAAGGTCTCAATTAATAATAATAAACAAACATGATCAAAATCATAAACAAACAACCTAAATCTAATCCTACTCTAATCTGTACCTCAAACTCCAAGGGCCTCCAGTGGCTATCGGCCCAGTGCCGATGTCCGTCCTACGCCACGCGAAGTCTGTCCCTAATGAGCTTCACCTTCTCGGCCGCATCCACAATCATCTCTGGCCCCAGCAAAGCTCGCTCACCAACATCATCCCAGGATAAGGGTGTACGGCACTTACGCCCGTACAGAGCCTCGAAAGGTGATATCTCGATGCTGGCCTGGAAACTATTATTATAGGCAAACTCTACCAAATAAAGATAATCCTCCCAGAAACCTCCAAAGTCCAGAACGCACGTCCGCAACATATCCTCAAGGGTTTGAATAGTCCGCTCCGACTGTCCGTCCGTCTGGGGGTGGTATGCAGTACTGAACTTGAGCTGAGTGCCCAAGCTGGTCTGCAGACTCCTCCAGAAATAGGAAGTAAAATGGCTATCCCGATCTGAGACGATGCTGACCGGAACTTCGTGGATCCTGACTATCTGCCGCATATACATCCCCGCCAGCCTCTCTGTAGACGTACCCACCTTGAATGGCAAGAAGTAGACCGATTTGGTCAACCTGTCCATAATGACCCAAATCGCGTCTTTCTCTCCTGGAGTACGCGGCAATCCTGAAACGAAGTCCATCGTGATATGCTCCCATTTCCACTCGGGAATGGGCAGCGGCTGCAACAATCTACCGGGCCTCTGCCTCTCTGCCTTGACCTGCTGACAGACCAAGCACCTAGCTACGAAGTGGGACACCTCCCGCTTCATTCCTGACCACCATACATGCTCCCGTAGATCTCGGTACATCTTGTTGGCACCCGGGTGTATAGATTACTGAGATCTGTGGGCCTCCTGCATAATCTGCTCTCTGAGCTCCCCACTAGGTACACATAACCTGGCACCGTGCCTCAAGGCACCATCCTCTGCAAGTGAGAACTCAGGATCCCCCACTCCTATACTGATCTGCTCTCTGATACTCTAGAAAGCCACATCCTGAAACTGGGCCGCCTTGATCCTGTCCACCAAGTCTGAATGAATCTGCATCCCCCATAGCTGCATCTGTACTCCCGGCACGATCACCTCAATCCCGAGGCTCTCCAAGTCGGCAAGCAAATGCCGATCCATAGTCAAACACATGGCTGTCGGATACCTACTCAAGGCATCGACAACCACGTTGGCCTTCCCTGGATGATACAGAAGTAGGATATCAAAATCCTTTATCAACTCCAGCCATCTGCGCTGTCTCATGTTCAACTCCTTCTGAATGAACACATACTTCAGGCTCTTGTGATCTGTGAAGATCTCCACCCTCTCACCATATAGATAATGCTTCCACAGCTTCAAAGCAAAAATTACTGCTGCCAGCTCCAGGTCGTGGGTAGGGTAGTTCTTCTCGTGGAGACGTAACTGCCTGGAAGCATAGGCAATCACCTTCCCGTGCTGCTGCAACACACAACCCAGCCCCTTCCCTGAAGCATCACTATAAATAGTGAATCCACCTGATCCTGAAGGCAACGTCAGAATCGGAGCTGTCGTCAGCCGCTTCTTCAACTCATCAAAAGCTGTCTGACACTCCTCTGACCAAACATACTAAGCATCCTTCCGAGTCAACCATGTCAACGATTCTGTAACCCGGAAGAAATCCTGTACAAATCTCCGGTAATATCCTGCCAGCCCCAGGAAGCTCCTGATCTCTGCAACTGAAGTCGGCGCTGCCCACGCCTCGACTGCCATAATCTTCTTGGGGTCAACTGAGATACCATCTCCAGTCACCACATGCCCCAAGAAATCCACCCGGTCTAGGAAAAACTCACACTTGGAGAGTTTTCCATAAAGCTGCTCCTTCCTGAGAATCTCCAGCACTATCCGCAGATGCTCCTCGTGCTCCTCCTCAGTCTTGGAATAAATCAAGATATCATTAATAAACACCACTACAAACTGATCCAGATACTGATGGAACACCTTGTTCATAAGGTTTATAAACACAGCTGGTGCATTGGTTAGCCCAAATGGCATAACCAGAAACTCGAACTGTCCATACCGCGTCCTGAAAGTGGTCTTGGGAAGATATTCCCTCTTCACCTTCACCTGGTGATATCCCGACCTCAAATCAATCTTGAAAAATACCCGAGCTCCGCTCAGCTGGTCAAATAGATCGTCGATCCGCGGCAGTGGGTATTTGTTCTTGATCGTGAGGTTGTTGAGTGCCCTATAGTCAATACACATGCGTACTGACCCATCCTTCTTCGGCACGAACAACACTGGTGCACCCCATGGCGACAAACTCGAGCGGATGAAGCCCTTGTCCTGTAGCTCATCCATTTGCTTCTTCAGCTCCACCAGCTCACTATTGTTCACCCGATAGACATGCTGAGAGATAGGCTCCGCTCCTGGAACCAAGTCTATCGAGAACTCTATGTCCCTGTCCGGTGGCAGTCCCGGCAACTCCTCCGAGAAAACATCCATGTACTCTGCTATCAAGGGGTGTGGAATCGTCTGCTCCTCGACCGAGACTCCACAGAAGACTCCGCTGCTCTGCTCTGCCTGACGTCTGGTATACTCAAACTCCGGCTCCCTCGGCGCTTTGAACAGAACTCTACCCCCTCTGCAATCAATGCTGGCGTGGTGCCTGCTCAACCAATCCATGCCTAGTACTATATCGTAGTTCGGCAATGGTATTACGAGCAGGCTCACCTCCAACTCACGGCCTTCCAAAACTACTCTCCGACCCTTACAAATATCACTCACGAGGATAATACCACCCCCGGTCGTGATCTTGTAAGTCCTAGGCAACGATTCAGCTACTATACCGTGCCTAATCGCAAAAGATACTGAAATGAAGCTATACGAAGCACCGGAATCGAATAAGGCGAATGCTGGACTGGAGTCAAGAAGAATCGAACCTGCAATCAGCTCTCCGGTCACCTCCGCATCTCCAGCTGCCATGGCGAAAGCTCGCCCCTGCTAGCCTCCCCTGGCCCGCTGCTGGTGCTGGACAAACCTCTGCTACTGAGTCGGCAGGGCTGGTCCCCGCTGCTGGCCCACTGGAGCTCTGGCTCCTGCTCCTCCTCCCGGAGCTGCTCGTCCTGCACGGCACTCCCTCATCTGGTGGTCTGCTGAACCACACACAAGGCACTGTCCCAGCCTCTTCCTGCACTCATTGGCAATATGCCCGGGCTTCCTACAGTAGGTACAAACGGTAACCTGCCTCTGGCCCTGCTGGTGCTGCCTCGGCTGCTGCTGATGCTGCACTGGCTGGTGCCTCGGCTGCTGAAACTGCTGCGTCTGGAATCTCTGCTGCTGGTGGTGCTGCTGCTGAAAGTGCGGCCTCTTGGCCGGTCCTCCGCTACTGCTGCCTCCCTGGGAGTCTCGCCCCCTCTTGAGCCTAAGCTCAAGATCATCCTCTGCAGTTAGTGCGTCCACCAGGATCTCTTCAAATGTAGTACTGCGGGCGTTCTTGGTGTAGGACTTGACCTCCTTTACCAAGCCCTTCCGGAACCTCCGGGCCTTCGTCGCCTCCGACAAGTCCTCTACAAATCTGCCCAGGCGGCAGAACTCTCCTGCATACTTCTCCACAGACTGACTCCCCTGAACTAGGGCCTCGAACTGAGTCTCGAGGGCTCCCAGCGCTGCCTCTGGGAAGAACTTCTCCGTGAACAGCTTCTTGAATGCTGCCCAAGTCTGTCCTGCTATGCCGACCCTCAGGTCGGTCTGGTACCATGTCCGGGCCAGATCCTGCATCATGCTGGCCGCTGCCTCTATCAGGAGCCTCGTCGGAATCTCAGCCAGCCTGAAGATCTCCTCCATATGCTCGATCCACTCATCGGCATACAGGATCCCCTCTGTCCCGCGGAAGTCTCTCGGGTGCATCTTCTGGAAGTCCTGGATGCCTTTCTCCCGTGGCTGGTACGGCTGCTGGACTGCTGCTGGCTGAGCCGCGACTCTCTCTACTGCTGTCACTGCCAGCTCAATGCCTCGAGTGAGCTCTGCCGTCTGCCTCTGCTGCTGGGTCTGCTGACCCTCCATGTACTGCCTAAAGAAGGCTAGCAGCTGTACTGCGTCTACTGTCCCTGGAGGTGGCTGCTGGTAAGGATCCTCTGGGATAACCGGGTCCTGCCTCCGAGCCGGTGGGTGCATGTCCCCTGCTGCGGCTGCCGAGGTCTCAACACGAGCTGAGGTGGCAAGAGCTGCAGTCTCCTGGCCTCGCCGTGCTGGCTGAGAGGTAGCAGTCCCCTCTATAGCATCCTCAGGGACGGCATGCTGCGATCGAGTCTCTACCATCCTGAAGATAGACAAACAAGAGTATCAATTTCTGAGAAAGAAGCGAAATAACAAGGCGGACAATTATAATTCAAAGGATCAGCTGACAAAAGGATTTAGATGGCAATAAAAGGAATTTTTCTAAAATGATTGAGTACCTTAAAATTAATGTCCTATATCTTATAGTAGGCTGCAGTGATACTCTAGTTCGAGCACCACTACACTTCTAGTCTAGACCTGCATGGGCCACCACTAAAAACGTGTCACAACCCGCACCCTAGAGTAAGGACACGAGACGTGGGTACGTCCAGCCTACGCCATAGTGTCGGCGGTAGAACGCTGTCCTAGGTCACAACATCTAGCAATATATATCTAAACAGTTTATACTCCCCGAATGGGGGTGACATAGCAATAATAAACTCAATCACTACTAAGGAAGAGATATCACGATATGAACAGAACTCAAGAAAATGAAATAGATAAAACAGTAGTCTAAGATAATCCCAGCAATACAAGGTCTCAGATAAAAGAATATATACAACTGATCTCCAAATAAGAGTCTAACTAAAACATGATCCAACTACAAAAAGATAATAGCCTAACTATCTAGTCTAGGCAGTCGGGGGAATATCCTCATCTACAGCTGGGTCCTCCTGGGAGTCCAGCTCAAAGGTGTCATCTAAGGCTGCCCCGTAGTAGGTGTCCAGGCCAGCCTCCTCCTCGTCCTCTGTAATATTTTTAACAGGTCCAGTCAGGACAGGAGCGAGCACAGTACATCTCAACAATTCATAGCAGGTTAGAAAATATGAACATACAGTAAAGTAAGATACAAGTACTGAAAGAAGTACAGTATAAAAACAGAGAGAGAACTGTAATAGAAATATCTACTATACATTGAGAACTAGCAATGATTAGTGAGTCAGAGTACAACATGAACCTGTAATACTCCCCCGTACCCCCGATCAATACACAAGGATCCAGCCAGGTTATGTTATATGATGCTATGTAGCAGACCTCGAAGGTGATAGACCCCGAGGGTGATAAGCCCCCGAAGGGTGGTAGACCCCGAAGGTGATACATAGTAGTCCCATAAAAATAGGGATTCTGGGGGTAACCCAACAGTGTAAGTCCCATAAAAATAGGGATTCTGGGGATAACCCAACCGTATAAGTCCCATAAAAATGGGGATTCTGGGGATAACCCAACAGTGTAAGTCCCATAAAAATAGGGATTCTGGGAGTAACCCAACAGTGTAAGATTCCAGGAAGACTCTACGATCATGAGGGTACATGTCGTAAGTGATCAAAGAACCAAGAAGCATATGATACACTATGAAAGTGAAACGCACAGAACATAGAGTACCCGATGCTCCCTAAGGATAACATCTCAAGAAAGGATCCATATAGTACCAATCCGTGTGACCAACGTGACAGTACAAGTAAAGTAATCTACTGCAGGAAATAATTCTAAGCAGAATATGAAATGATCAGAGAATGTACTCGCCTGTAACTGAGTGTCTGATATGAATCGTACTGTCCAAGGAGGGGTGTCTGGCTCCTAAACAGAACAGCACAAATCACAACAAGTCCAGAATAGTGAAATGGAGTCCTACTATGCATTCTACATGATTCTAAGTCAATCTAGGCCAAAGACAACTCTTGGTCAACTTTGGTCAGCCCTAGAAGTCAAACTAGGTCAATCTAGTCTAGTTGAGTCTAAACTAGGCTATACAAATCTATACTAGCTAGCACCATGCCTAACAAGGTTAGGCAAGCCTATACTAGCTATAACACATTATAGCTTAGCTAAATCTAGAAAACCTTATCAAGTCCACAACCTCACTATTACACCCATAGATTAACACCACATAAAACATTACACATATCTAGGCTAGATATAAAACCTACCTTATTAGCTAACAAGGAAGTATATATATATATACACTCACACAATTTCACACATACACATTGTATATGCCTAACACAACCATGGCTTACAAACAACCATGGCCTACAAGTGAGGAATAGAATATAGAGAAATAGAGAGAGAGTGCTAGTGTGTGTAGGGTGTTTGCAGGAATTAAACAAATAGTAAGAATAGAGGAATGTGTGTGTGTGTGTATGATACTGTGAGAGAGGAGAGGACTGTGTGTGTGTCATGTGCACAGGAAATTATATGTGACAGTGAAGAGTGTGTGTGTTGTGTCAATATTTGTAGGAAATAACTGGAAAAGGGAAAAATACTGTGTGCAGGAAATAGCAATATGTGGAAGGGTGTGGTGTACAGGAATTATAAATATGCAGGAAAAACAGTGTATAGTGTGTGTGATATGAAATGGTAGTGTGCAGGAATTTAATCCAAACAGTGAGCAGTGAAGGCAACCCATAACAGTGTGTGTGTGTGTCTGTGTTAGCAGGAATTACAACATAAAGAGGAATGTGTGTGTCAAAGATTAACAGGAAAATACAAGAATGTGTACAGCAGGTAATCATGGCCTATACCCAGGTTACACCAAATCTGGGATCAACTCAGAATTCAAAAGACAGTTTCCCCTCCTTCCTATTCTCAGGTTTACACAAATAAACCAACCCAATTCCCAGTTCAGTCCACATGAAGAACATTCAAAACCTTTCAATATGAACTCAACATCAGTTTGTAAACTTAGTTTCCAGTTTTACACCCATATATTAAATGAAATCAACAGTGAATTAGAAAAGGAAAATATAGCTAATACTAAACTCAGGTTTGCATAACCAATGTCAGGAATCAGTGAGCTACTCTCTGAATCTCAGGTTTTATTCAATGAACTACTTCTCAGTTTTGCATCTCAGATTTGTGTGTGTGTGGACTATTAAAATAGTACAACAAAGGAAAGGTTAATGTAGTATATAGTTCTCAGGTTATTCAATGAACTGCCAACATTTCTATTCACAACCAAACCCCATTTCTTATTCAAAACACAACCAATTCGATCCAAAGTTAAACCATAGCTAGATAATAAGTAGGAGAACTATATTAAAGTATAAAACCAATATTTAATAGCATTTAATTAGGTATAATAGACTTCCAAAGTCAGATATTGAAACTGGAAATTACACGATACCAAGTATCAGGATACACCCTCTCCATATCGAATCCAATAATCCACAAAAACTTAACTAAAATATGTAAACAATCTACATACACTATATACTATATATTAGGATCTAATTTACAAGTTAAAACATGAAATTTAACCATAGGAAAGAATCTACACACAGAGCAAAAACCCAAACACTTAACACGCACAGTCTTCCCTATGCACACGGGTTTTTCGTGTCCGACACGACACCAACCGACACAAGACTTAGGGAGTGTCTTGACAGACACTGCCCCTTGCTCAGTGTCAAATATTAAGTGTCCTCATGTCCTGTGCAGCCCGCACGAACACACTGGTAGCAGGGGAGCTACTGTGCTCGTGCGCGCGCCACGAACCCGCGCGTGCACGTGTCGACCATGACTCGACACGACACAGAAACTTAAAGGCGACACTCGAAACCTATAAGCAAGCCCTAGGACTAGATTCCTATTCAAATACTTTCCTAAAAACTGAACGAAGTGTCCTTTGGGACATTTCGTCGAACACTAACAGCAACCTATTGATACGTGTCCGATACGGACATGAAACGAATCCGAACCCTAGGTTTAGCCTATCCTACAGTAGGGGTAGGGCTAGGGCCTTCCTAAAATGGATTCAAACAGGAATTTAATGGAGTATTGAGAGTTATACCTATTGATGCACAATAAATGGAAAAGCTTTCAAATGGAGAGAACTCCTCAAGCCTCCAAGTCCCACAAATTGTTATCTCCCTGCAAATAACTCATACCAGCAGCAAGAGAATGAATTTTAGGTCCTAATGAAATTGGTTTGAAGGAAAAAAGGATTTAAAATAGATTTTTAATAATTTTTGGAAGATGGGACTCACCTCTTTCCTTAGAACTTTTGAAAGAACCTTAAAAGAGGCTAGCCCTAAAAACTAGGAGAGATTAAATAGGGGGGCTGACCTAGTGGCCGGCCAATACTAGGGCTAGGGTTAGGTTGGGCTAGCTAGGGTTGAGTCTTCTATGGTTCAAGTCATAATCATGGCTTATGACTTCACAAGTCATAACTTAGTCAATTTAATTCCAAACTTCTCCAAACTAGTTCTAATGGACTAGAAATTATTAACTTAGGTCATACTAGGGTCCTTAACCATAATCAAGATGTCCTGACCTAGGTTAGCCTATAGGGCAGTCTCCTAGTCACATCAGTCAACATCTAAAACTAACACCAAACCAATGTACTAAAATTCACCTAAAATCACATTAATTATAAATATCAATAATAAACCCCAAATAAATTCCAAAATTTTAAAAATGACCAAAATACCCTCACGCTAGAAAAGTGACAGTGACAAATCTACCCTCCTTAAAAGAATTTCGTCCTCGAAATTGAAAGGCGAAATACAACTGATGAGAAGGATAAAAAGTATGCCTCAAGGTCCAAAAAGATAAGGGTACCGCTCGCACATCTCATCCTCCCGCTCCCCGGTAGACTCTCCTGGAGAATGATGCCTCCATGCGACGCGTACCAAAGGTATCACCTGGTTCCTCAGGACCTTCTTCCGTCGATCCAGAATCTCCACTGGCTCCTCTGGATAGCTGAGTGAAGGACCCACCTCAATCTCCAAATAATCGAGCACATGGCTAGGGTCAGCCACGTACCGTCTCAACTGTGATACATGGAATACGTTGTGGACCCCCACAAGTACAGGCGGCAAGTCTAGCCTGTAAGCCACGTCAGCGACTCTTCCGCTGATAACGAAAGGGCCGATGAAGCGCGGGCTAAGCTTTCCGCCTCCACCAAAACGTATCGTACCACGAGTCGGAGATATCCTCAAGAAAACCTGGTCTCCGACCTAATCACAAGCAAGGTCTCAATTAATAATAATAAACAAACATGATCAAAATCACAAACAAACAACCTAAATCTAATCCTACTCTAATCTGTACCTCAAACTCCAAGGGCCTCCGGTGGCTATCGGCCCAGTGCCGATGTCTGTCCTGTGCCACGCGAAGTCTGTCCCTGATGAGCTTCACCTTCTCGGCCGCATCCACAATCATCTCTGGCCCCAGCAAAGCTCGCTCACCAACAGTTGAATTCCCTTTCCTGGAACCAAATTGGTTGATCATTGAATATTAATTCATACATTGTATTGCTTCATTGATTTTTAGAATCTTTGGGTGGTGCAAATTCGAATTGTGTTGGGGTTGATAGGATGATAACTGTTATTTGGTTTTAGTTCTCATCAAAACCTGAGAAATGAATTCCTTTCCTTAAAACTGTCATTTTCTTCCCAATTACAAACTATTTTTATTCCATAGTTATTAAATACATGTGATTGATTCCTATAGACACTTTGCTTAACTGTCATGCCTCACCCTCTCACACACACACAGGTTTAAACCATGTTAGCTCACTGAATTCTGTTTGCCATTGATTGTAAAAGAACAGAACAATTATCGGAGGACTGAACTTAGACTCACAATACAAACTCGCTCGTACAAAGAAAGCCTAGGGACGAAAACCTAGGTACAGCAGACTAAGTACGATTGTTTATTTTTGATTCTGGGGGGTGACGATAGAGGCTCGGGAAAGCGACGGCCGTTCTGCCTTACTCCTTGGACGATCAGTATGTAGCCTTGGCTCGGGGAAGATCTGCTCGGCGTTGATGAAGAAATGCTCTTCTTGCTCTCCTCGGATCGCTCTCCTGGCTTCTCTCTCTCTCTGTGATTATCAAGAAGGAAGGGGGAACTCTCTCTGTGTAGATCTCTCTCTTCTTATTTCTTTTGTTGCCGACCTCTCCCCCTCTTTTCTTTTTTTTCAAGGGAATGATGCTGGCTATTTATAAGAGTGGGGGGGGGGTGATCATTAGGGTTTGCTAATGATTATCTGTTTGGAATGTCGGCGCTCCTTTATTCTATCTGAACCCTTGATCCTGATTATAGTGAATCTCGACCATTAGTGCGGATAGCATCATATCTCATGAGCAATTAATGCTAGCTGCTTTAAATCCTTGTAATTGATTATGCCAATGTCTGATTGATCGCCACGTATCCCATTAGCTTGATGATAAATGATATACCCTGATCTCAGTAATTATGACGATGATATCAAATATATTTGTTGAGATTCGGTTAAATCTCTTATTGATCCCATGCCACGTGTCTTAATTGTAAGTCCTGTCAGAGCCGCATAGGATTGACTATCCTCGATCCGTAGAGAGATACTCTTCCTGAGCCGCATGAGACAATGCCTCATCGAGCCGCAAGGGGACGAACCTTTCGTGAGCCGCATATGCATAGTCTTTGCGAGCCATATGAGCTAGCATTGTATTGAGTCGCAGGGATTGAGCTCTCGGTGGGCCGCATATGGCTGATTTCTGCTAACCATATAGAGTGACTTCTTCGTGAGCCGCATGGAGCTGTTTTCCATTTAAGCCGCATGAGAGTTGCCACGTGGCAACCTAGGATTTCTGACGGTTCGGGTCAGAGATCTTCTTCCTTTCCCGAAAAGTCTGTCATTATGGCAGAGCCATTATGACACTTTATGTCAGAGCAGTCACAGTCGCCAAGTCGTGTCAGAGCATTAAATGAGGCCACCCCCAAACGACCAGCTGTAGGGAAGGATCACACATGGCATCCATCGAGCCACATATGCCTTGCTGAACCGCATACGCTCCCGAGCCGCATGCGATTGAGAGTCTTCTTTGAACCGCATAGGGCCGCTCCTGTGTGAGCCGCATAAGCTTCTTACTCCGAGCCGCATGGATCATTATTCTAATATTTTCCATGCTTCTACAGTACCCCCTTCAAAATTTTCAATTTGTAAAAATTGGAATACTTTGAACAAGAAGCATGGCCCCGTTCATGCCGCATAGGATTTTTCTGTCTGTCCGAGCTTCCTAGCCGCATAAGTGCCTTAGCCGCATAAATTTATCTGGCCGCATAAACTGGTTGCCATGTGTCCTGAACACGTGTGCAAATCTTCATTAAGTGCCTTTGATTTGATTTAACGCCGCCTTTTTGGGGGAGGATCCCAAGAGTCGGTTTTGCCTTGACCGAAGCGTTTTGCCTTTATTCTTTGGGGGCGGCGCGTAATCTGAGGCATACTCCGAGACGTCTGTTCGTTTCGTGGGTCTCTTTTGCCTATAAATAGGTGTCTTTAAGCCTCTTGGGGTTTTTCTTTACCTTCTCTCTTTGCTCTGAATCTCTATTTGCTGTCTTTGCTCTTCGTCTTTTTAGCAACCGACAATGGCTCCCAAGAAGGCTGCAGCATCGAAGGTCGCCTCATCTTCTGCGGCAGCGAAGGGCAAGAAAGCCGCGTCTTCATCGACTGCGGCGGCGAACATGGCGGCTCCTCCGTTGACTGACGTACCCGCTTTTCACCCCGACGTCCACCCGTCTATCGCTGGTAAGGGTCCCTTAATATGAACTGCCATGGCTATGCCGCATATTTTATGCGCGAGCCTATATTCCAAAGCACACTGTGTGTCCGACTCATGTCTGGGCCGCATGGGGTATGACCCAGGTTTGAGCCGCATGGAAGTGGTTGCGTAACTACTTCTTTAACAGGGCCGCATAAGCTCATCCTCGCTGTACTGTATAAGCTCATCCTTGCAGGGCCGCATAAACGTTTTCGAGCCGAACATACTCCTTTCGGACCGCATAAGTTCCTCCGCACTGAGTCGCATGAGTTCCCTTCGAACGGAACCGCATGATTTTATTCGTACTGGACCGCATGGGCTCTTTCGAACTGAGCCGCATAGGCTCATTTGAATTGACCTGTATAAACCGAGCCGCACCTATGCTGTGCCGCATAAGCATCATGTGTTTTTGTCGTTTCAGCTATCATTTTGACCTTGTTTCTTTTGTCTTTCTTCAGTGACTCTGCCCGTGAATCCTGCTGGGGAACTTATGGTAGGCTCGCGTCAGTTTGCCTCGGGCGTTCATCGGGATGACTTAGTTCGTCAAGTGTCCGAACAGCTACTTATTGATGAACCTTTGGAGCGACTAAATGCCATCAGGGTTCAATCCTTTCAGTTCCTTGTTGATATGATAAGCTCTGGGCAGTCTGACGGGAAGTATCTGAAACCGGTCTTCCTCTTTGGGGATGCGTTGGTTGTAGAAAACTCCCGAGTGTTGGATGTTTCGGAGAGTTGGGATTTTGACCTGGACGGGATGCCGATTCACATCCCTATTATGAAGCGCCATTTCCCTTTTGAGTGGTTCAATATGATCGTTCTGGATAGGCAGATGCCGGACACCCTCACTCCAACAAGACCGGGAATGTTTGTTGGTAATATCCGTTATAACAGAGCCACTGGATCAGTGCGCATAGTCAAAGATCCGGCCAGTCGGTCCGTGATGGGGTTAGTTCCAGGTACCTTCATCAACACCCCTGGTCCTAACTTTTCATTCTTCCAGGCTGATACCTTTCTGAGTCAGCTTGCTCGCAAAGGGTCCTATCCTATTGGTAGGTTGGTCCTGCCGAGCTGGGTACACCCCATTCCTCCGTGGGCTAATCTGTCCTCATGGATCCTACGAAAGTATGAAAAGTTTTTGCGGGGAGTCAACCTTTATGAAGCTATACGGGGTACCAGCCACGGGTTGCCCGTTAATAAGCCACTGTTTATGGCCCTTTTGGAGATGTACAATCATCGAACAGGGACCTTTTTTACCCCTGTTGGAGAATTAGGGCTCGCTCTTCACGAGATGTATGCTGTCTCCAAGCTCCCCTGGGGGGATGAACCCTTCGAAGTGTATACGCCGACGAATGAGGAGCTCCAAGATTTGGATCAGCGATTCCCCGGTTTCGTCACCGTATATCAAGAATTATTATGCCATCATAGCACCTGTCACCGGACGACTATCCAAAAAAATGATAGCTCGGAGGGGGACTCTCCTCATACTAAATCTTGGGTTGCATACCTTTTCAAATTTAGTGCGGCTGGCCGGGTTACTTCTCGAGATCGTTTAACTCCTAAAGAAGTGGAGGTCTTGATGTCGACCGCCCGGAGGTTGAAGTCTCAAAGTGACAGGTTCGGGAGCCAGATTGACTCCTTTAGCTACTTTCATTATGGCACTCGACGGTTGTCCGAGAAGGCACTCTTGGCCGGATTTTTAATGGTGTGGCTGCGCAATTGCGTGGTCTCAGGAGGGGCAGGCTCTATTCAGAGGATCAGTCGCCACTTCATTCTTCCTGCCGTGAAGTTGGCCTTTGGGGTCAGGCTAGCCCTCCTTCCTGCCATGGTGTGCAGTATTCAACTTGGTCTTCGCGCCTTCTCGTCCAAGGTCATTGCTCGTGACATGGCAATAGATTTTGAACGTGTAGAATTGCCTTACCATTACTTGCTGGGATGGTTATTACTGCATTATCAATCCTTGATGAGACCCGGGACGGGAGATGGCGTTACAGGTGATGACGCGTTTCTTTTCAAGTATCACCACCAGCCTTGGGAATGTAGTACCATGCCGGCGTGTCGGAGGATGCTGACGAGGGTGGATGGGTACAATTTCTTCGTATCCGTTCCTCGTTTCACTGATCAAGAGGTGAGGAGTGTTCATGTTGATGGGGTCGGACCTCCTCATTTCTTGCCTGAAAAGATGCGTTTCTGGCTGCGCAACATTCGCCCGGCGCATCTAGTTTACCGGAATCGCACCACTGTATATTTGGAGCCCTACTTGCCTAGTAGGTTTGCCCGTCAATTTGGGTATAGTCAGCTATTCCTCGGGCACCCCAGTTCTCACCTGGGATTTGAAGGCAGCATTCTTGATGGTATCAGAGCATGGAGCTACTATGACACCTGTCATACTCGGACTAGCTTCTTGGTCCCTGTCGTAAATGTGACGGATGAAATCCTGCATATGGCAGCCCTGTATCATGTCACGGCGAATCCTCCTCCCCTCGATTTTGACTTGAGGACTAGCTTCATTGTGGGCACTCGCCTAGCGGAGAAGGCTATGACGTCGAGAGCAAAGAAGAAAAGGACGAATAGGGTTCCCTCGCCCGATTCCGAATCCTTCGACACAATTGAGGAAAATAATGAACGGGACGGCGAAGACTCCTTTTCTTCGGGTGATGGGATAATGGCGGGTCAGCCTCCCGTTATGGCGGCTGAGATGGCGACGGAACAACCGTCGGCCATATTTGACGAAGCAGTGGGCCCGTTACCGTCTGCGTCGGAGGAGGCACGGGTAGATCTATCGCCCGTCATGCCTGGTCCTTCGCGTAAGCGAGGCAGGCATGAGCCTACCGGCGGAGAGGTAACTTTTTCTGTAAAGAGAGCGGCTGTCGGTCCCCGTAGGCTGCTTATTACGGAGAAGGGTGAAGGTGCAGATGATGTTCCGGAGGTAAGTCCAAGTCGGAGTTCTATCTTTGTTGTAGCTTTCTTTCCTCTCGGGGATATGACTTGATCATTTCTCTTTGTAGGTGTCTGACGAACCAGGCTCTCCTGAACCATCTGCTGCCTCAGTAGTTGATCCGGCCCTTGCCGCTTTGATTAGCGACACGTGTGCCGCGGTCCTCTCTGCGGGGGCTCTCTCAGCGGCGGCTAAGGACTCCCAAGCTGCTGAGGCCCCAGCCCGGGGTGACAAAAGTTTGCTTGGGCCCGTCTCCGAGATTTCTGAACTTCAGCGAGATGACGCCATCCTCGGTGCATCCCCTCCCGAGGATGCAAGGGCGGATGAGTCTTTTATTCCTGACTCGGAGGCTGTTGGTGAAGAGGTTGTGGTGGCTGTAGGCGAGCCTCAGCCTCCACATTCCTCCACTGGTAAGCTGAGCCATATATTGACCACCGAGGGGGCTTATTTGCTCTATCAGCATATCCTTCAGGTCAAGTCGATTCATGGTTGCCTTGGCCCTGCAGGTCCTGACCCTTTACCTCCCGCCGCGGATGTCTTCGGGGAAGGCCCGGTCTGCCGTGATCTGGACGAAAGGAGCATTTCCTCTCCTTCGTCATCGCATGTTGAGGGACATCCTGCCAGCTCTGGGCAGATGGGGATGGAGTTGGTGCTGGCCCCGGCCTCGTCTTCGGCTGCTTATACGGCTCCAGAGATCGACTTCTCGACTCTGCCGAGCATCCAAATTCTGCTGGCCGCTGAAGAGGAATTGGCCGATGCTCAAGCGTCTTTTCGTACAGAGTTGGTTTCTCTTGTAGCGGAAGCAGCAGATTCTGTCGCGTCTTCTTCCGCGCTGCCAGCCACACTCCCATTGACACCGGCTTCCTCGGAAGCTCTGAACGAGGTGACGCAGGATGTGGTTGACAGCTTCTATCGTCACTTAGGGAGGGGTGTCAACGCTGCCGTGGAACGGGGGATCCCTTTTTCTCTGTCTCTGCGGGGAGCTCGGGGCCAAATTGACACTCTGAAGGGTCTTTCTGGTGGGCTGGGGTTAGCAGCGTTCCTGGAGCCTAAGCTGACAGAGGCTGACCAGCTTGTGACCCAACTGCTGGCAGTACGGCAGGCTGGCTTGCCTGCTGCAATCGAACGAGAGCGGGGCTTCCTGGTTGCTGCTCGGGACAGGATCAAGCTTGCTCGAGAAACTGTCGGGCCGGCTGTGCAGGAGGATCTTGACAAGTTCTCCGTCTCCTATGACCGACTGGGTCGTCGGAGTCAGGCTTGTAGGGTCCGGGAAGAATCTGCCTCTCGTGGAATAGCTGACACGAAGGAGCAGATTCTCGCACTCCAGAAGGAGTTGGCCTTCTTAGAGTCAGAGCAGGAGGCTGCTCATGCAGAACAGGAGTCGATTGCTCGGGAGGCCGAGAGGGTTTTCTGATCTTCTGTCAACCTGGAGCGGGCCTTTAAGAAGTTTGAGGACAACTGGCAAGCCCATGCTCATCTGGAGGATGCGGCGGTGCTGAACCAGGAGGCGGAGCGTCGAGCCAAACAGAGGCTTGAGCGGTCGGTTGCCTTGATAAAGGACCGTCTCATGGCGTTATGTGCTCCAGAGCAGTGATCCGTCCTCTGTCTTCTTCTTTTTTCTTTTTTCTTTTAATTTTTGTAAGGGATGTGATCCCTGCTGATGTAGCTCTTTGATTTTTGAATAAATGAGCATGTTTCAACTCATCTTTTCTTTCTTGTACTTGTGGTGTTTATGGAACCGGACTTACTGGGGGATTATTTGTGGACCTGTTACCCTAAGCGTACCTTGGTTTTAGGTACGGATAACAGTTTAGATAGGATGTCCGGGACAGCCACGGCAAAATGGTCATGGATGTTCTCGGTACTGGGAGAAGGAATGCCGTAGAGCAGCTGGGCTCCCGGGGCATGGTAAGATGGTGGATTTATGCTAAGAAGCTTAGCAAGGGATATTTGTGGACCTATTATCCTTGGCGTACCCTGGTTCAGGATACGGATAATGGGATGAAAGGAAACCAATCACATTTGCTCAGAGGTTATGATGACATGGCAAACGTGAAGGTTTTATCGTGAAATCTTCCTGCTCAGCGGTAATAAGAACATGGCAGGAGAGAATTTACGGAAGCTATTTATGGTCAACAGAGGACATTTGTGGTCAACAGAGGACATTTGTGGTCAACAGAGGACATTTATGGTCAACAGAGGACATTTGTGGTCAACAGGGGACATTTGTGGACCTATTATCCTTGTCGTACTCCGGTTGTGGGTACAGATAATAAGTTAAAAGAGGATCGACATACTTGCTCAGAGGTAATGTGGACATGGCAAATATGACGATTTCTTCGACGGAGCCTTCCCACTCAGAGGTAGTGAGGACATGGCAGGAGTGGGCTCAATGAAGATTGGGTACATAGAACGACTCAGAGGTAGGAGAACGTGGAAGTTCTATGCGAGGGGCAGTTTGTTTTTGGTGGAAGTGAAGACGACTCAGAGGTAATGAGGACATGGTCGTTTCGGAAATTGGTGGATCGACTACCCTTTTTGTGCACTGGGAGTACGGGTAATGAATCCTGAGGGAGGATCTCTGCCAGGAAGAAAGTTCTGAGGTATAATCATACTTGACTTACTATCTGAAAGAGTGACCAAAATGTAAGTTCAGAGGCACCAGCTGGTACATAACTTGGTAATTTGGACTATTGAGGGAGTGAGAGTACAGCGGCACCAGCGGGTGCATGACTCGATAATCTGGAGAATGATGGATGAGAGTTCAGTGGTACTAAAGGAGTACATGACTCGATAATCTGGAGAATGATGTTCAAACATAGTATTTCTTCAGGAACTTGCCGTTGACGGGCAACATGAGCAAATCTCCGTTCGGCTTAGCGAGGCGGTAGGCGCCGTTGGAGAACACAGTCTCGATGACAAATGGACCTTCCCATTTTGGCTGGAACTTACCGGTGGTCTTATGAGTCATGACCATCGGCCTTCGGACTGCCAGAACAAGATCACCCACTTGGAATGTTCTGATTTTAACTTTCTTGTTGAAGGCTCCTGAGATGCGTGCTTGGTATAGCTCGATCCTTTGCTGAGCTAGGAGGTGCTTTTCATCTAAAGCCTCCAACTCTTGTAGTCGTCGTCGGTAGTTATCATCCGTCGTCAATTGATAAGTAAGGGCGACGCGGAGTGAGGGGATCTGAGTCTCCAAAGGGAGGACTGCCTCGCTTCCGTACACCAGAGAGAATGGTGTATTCCCGGTGGCTGTTCGAACCGTGGTGCGATAAGCCCATAAGCACTCGCCGAGCTTCTCGTTCCAGTCGTATTTGTTGGAGGAGACGAACTTCTTGAGGAGTTTGATGATTGTTTTGTTGAATGCCTCTGCCAACCCGTTTGCTGCTGGATTATATGGTGTCGAAGCGACATTCTGAATACGGTGCTTATCGCAGAATCGGTAGAATGCATGGCTTATAAACTGTGGACCATTATCATGGATGATTCTTCGTGGTAGTCCGAAGCGGTAGATAACGTGATGCTTAAGGAAGCTTATCACGTTTGAAGTTTTAACTTCTGCGAGTGGGACAACCTCCGCCCATTTGGAGAAATAATCAGTGATCGCAAGTATGAAGCGATGTCCTCGGAGGAAGGTGGGGTGATTGGACCAATGATATCCATTCCCCATGCTTCGAATGGCCAGGATGCCACCGTTGGATGCAAAAACTCGGATGGTTGATGAATGAAATCCGCGTGGACTTGGCAGGCCTTGCATTTTCTGGCATAATCTATCGCATCTGCCACCATTGTGGGCCAGTAGTAGCCCATCCGACGAAGGCGGTCCTGTAGCTTAGGGCCGAGTTGATGGGCCCTACAGATACCGTCGTGAGCTTCTTGTACAGCTTCTGTAGCTTCCGCGTTCGACAAGCACCGAAGTAGTAATCCGTCGTAGGAGCGGCGATACAGCATTTTCGTCTCTGTATCGTAGAAGAACCTGAGAGAACGTCGTCTGATAGATGTAGCCTCCTTCGGGTTCTCAGGCAGGATGTCGTAGACCACAAAGTCTATGAATGGTTGTCTCCAGTCTGGTGCTTCGTCGATCATCTGAGCAGAATAACTCGCCAGGGCTTGAACGTTGTTCTTGGGGCAGACCAGCTCATGGCCGATTACATCGACCGAATGATGAGCTTGGTTCGGCACTGCTAAGGAAGCGGCAAGGCCTGCTAGGGCATCGGCTTCGATATTTTAGAGTCTGGGGACGTGTTCGATGAAGAATCCCTCAAATGATGAGATAATGTTGATCGCAATTTGATGGTAGGGGATCATGTCTTCATGGCGAACCTCATACGAGCCCCTGATCTGATTGATGATTAGTTGGGAGTCGCCGTATGCTTCAAGGTATTCTACCCCCAGCTCTTTTGCAAGTTGGAGGCCAATGACCAGAGCGTTATATTCGGCTACATTGTTGGAACAGGGTTCCGTGAGGGAGTAGGCGCGATTGATCACCAGCCCAGTAGGAGAGATTAATACCACTCCGACCCCGACAATGATGTTTCCCTTGGGTCCGGTCCTTGAGGCGCCATCGAAGAACATTCGCCATATGTTATCGTCGGTGGCTGTATTTGAATCGACAACCTCGTCTGGGATCTCTTCATAGATTCTGGATGACTCCGATCCTGGATGGGCTGCCAAAAAGTCTGCTAGGGCTTGACCCTTAACAGCCTTTTGTGGGACGAAGATCATATGATAGGGGGACAGCAATATTGCCCATGTGGCGAGGCGAGAGCTGAGGGCCCCTGGTTTAGTCATGAGGACTCTGAGGGGGTTGACTCGCGAGATCACATGTATGGTTTGTCCTGTGACATAGTGCCGCGTCTTTTGAATAGCGAATACCAGGGCGAGACACTCCTTCTCTACGGCGGTGTATCGATGTTCTGGCCCGATCATCATTCGGCTGAGATAATATATGGCCTGCTCGTGGCCTGCATCGTTATTTTGTGCTAGCAGGGCACCAAGGGAGTGTTCCATCGCTCGTACGTAGAACAGGAATGGTTTTCCGGGGACCGGGGCCACCAGGACTGGGGGATTCGACAAATATTCTTTGATGTCGTCGAAAGCACGCTGGCATTCCTCGTCCCATACGAATGAGACTCCCTTCTTCATGAGGTGTGTGAACGGTCGGCATCGCCCGGAGAGGTTGGAAATGAACCTCCTGATGTAAGCTAGCCTTCCTTGGAGGCCTCTGAGTTCGCGGAGATTTTTTGGGGGACCCATCTCCATGATTGCCTTCGTCTTCTCAGGGTCTACATGGATGCCCCGTGCCGTGATGATGAAGCCTAAGAATTTCCCGCTGGATACGCCCAACAATGATTTCATAGGGTTCATCTTCAGGTTGTGGGCTCTCATCAGGTCGAATACCGTTCTCAGGTCTTGCAGATGATCTTCCTTATGGCGACTCTTGACGGCGATGTCGTCGACATAGCATTCTACTGTTTTGCGTAAATGTTCTCAGAAAATGATACTCATGGCCCGCTGATATGTAGTGCCGGCATTCTTCAGACCGAATGGCATGACTGTGTAGCAGTATGTACCAATCGGTGTTCGAAATGATGTGTGCTTTTCGTCGTCGGGAGACATCTTGATTTGATTATACCCCGAGAATCCATCCATGAATGACATACGTTCGAAGCCGCATGTGTTGTCGATCATGATGTCTGTGATGGGAAGGGGAAATTCATCTTTGGGGCATGCCTCGTTCAGGTTGCGAAAGTCGATGCAGATTCGAATCTTCCCATTCTTCTTGAGGACGGGTACTATATTGGCGACCCAGTCAGGATGTTGCTCTTCACGAATGAAACTGCTGGCTATTAACTTGTTGACTTCGGCTTCAATTGCGTCCATGACGCCTGGGCGGAAGCGTCGTTGTTGCTGTTTGACTGGCTTTGCATCTGGCCGTATGTTGAGTTTGTGAAGAGCGATATCGGGGTCTATCCCCGGCATGTCCTCGTAACTCCACGCGAACACGTCGATATATTCTCTGACGAGTTTCAGCAGCGATTCTCGTTCTTCGTTTGTCAGGCTTTTACTGATAAAGATCGGTTTTGGAGAAGATTCGCTGCCGAGATCCACTTGTATGACCTCATCTTTGGTAGGAGGTTCTCTCAGTTCGAACCGCTTTTTCCATTGCGTATCTAATTGCTGGGCCCACGGTTCTAGCTCAAGGATTTCGAGGATGTCTTCGTCTTCCTCGTAAGCGTCAGCGAACGCCATGTTGACTGACATGATTTGTCTGAACACATCTCCGATGCTGGTATCTGAGTCGAAAGTCGGTGATTCGGTTGAATGTGACTGCCAGTCGCATTCTTCATCTGAGCTTTCAGGGGTCGTAGTAGGCGTTATATACCCTAAACCGCATCGGATTTTGTTATAGTAGTTCCGTAGTTTGCCCGCCGGGGCTGGCGTCTTCAAAGGTAATCGTCGTCCAGTGCCGTAGTTCAGTCCTGGCGTTGTCTCTAGATCATACCCCTGTTTCTGTATGAGATATTTGGATTGAGGGCTATAGAGATACAGAGGCAGTCTTCCGGCATCTGACCCGAAGTCGACTTCTTCCATAGCGGGGGGATGTGGGTTGTTCGTCCGGCCGAAGATGATCGGGTGGTCCCCTCCCTTGACTATTCGGTAAGTGTCTTCTACTGGAGTAAGTCGGATGGCGGTATACATGTTCGTCACCTGTGTATGTAGGTGAGTGCCTATACCGTGTTCCATAGCGTACATTGTACATAGCTTATTGAGCTCGGTGTAGTTCAAAGATAACCCTTTATTGATGAAGTAAGGTATCTTTTCTAGAGGGATTACATCATCTACGGAGGGGGTATCGGAGTGGGCAGCCACATACTTGGCCAATTCTGGTTCTTCTTCGGCCACCCCCTGTATAAATAAAGACTGGGAGGACGACCTAGTCAGCTTGATCTTCAGAGGCTCAACTGGCGGAGCAGATCGTGGGGTTGTTGGTAAACTAGCAACCCCCAGTTTGGTGCTTTATGTGAGGCGAGGGGTGGCTGGTTCGCTAGAAGTGTCAGACCTCGCATCGGGGTGAAGAACCTTCTTGGGAAGGCGTATTGTGAGCGGTCTGTCGGAGGGATTGGGCTTCTCCGTTTGGAGCTGACCGACTCTCGGTAGTCTGATGGTAAGTGGTCCTGTTATGGGTCTCGACGCTTGGCCGAACCTTGGCAGCCGGATTCTCATCTGTTCTTCTTGTGCGGAGAGACTGATTGCGTCCTTACGCAGAGTGGCCGTAAGGGGTGCGGAATTGCCCGGTTTGCGAGCCTGAAGGTGGATCGTTAGAGGTTCTTCTGATCCTGTAGCTGTCTTGTTGTGAGTTTGCACATCTTCTTCGACCAGATGCTTCTTTGATTTCTCGTATAGACAGGAGTCTGAGTAATAAGATTCGACCCCCTTAAAGGGATCGATATCGGCAAACTCTGTCCTCACGAAGCCGTACTTATCGACATATTTGAAGCACTGGTGTAGTGTGGAAGGCACGATGATGTAATCGTGTATCCAAGGCCGTCCCAGAAGGATATTATAAGAAGTATCGGCATCTATGATATAACAGGTGACTTCTGATTGGAGATCGCCGATCTGACACTTCAAACGGATCTTCCCTATTGGGTAGCTCCTGCCCGAATTGAAACCGCTAATGGCGGTGCTTGTAGGTGTCAGGCGATGCATCGGAATGCGAAGATGATGTAGCAGACCCTTCGGAATGATGCTTATAGAGGACCCAGGATCAATGTGCATTCGGTCCACCTTTACGTCTCCGATGTATCCAGTGTAGTATAGCGGGCGATCATGCAGGTTAGTTTTGATGAGCATATCTTGCGAAGAGAAGACGATATTGGGCATTGCTCCCGTACACGCACTATCTTGGAGCTCTGCAGGTTGGTTATCTCCCGTGAGGTTGACCTGAGCCAAGTATGCGTCGGCATTTTGGAGCGCCTCACTTAAAGCCGTACGGACATCCTTTGAGAGCCTGAGGAGTTCATATAAAGATAATTTGGCTGGGGTATTAGCTAATTGCGCTAAGATGTCGAAGTTGTAGGGCCTCTCCAGCCCCTGAGGTGTCTCCTTCCGGAGGGACTTGTCGAAGCGAGTCTCCTTCGGCCTAGGCTTGTCGGTCGTCGAAGGCTGAGCCGGTCCCGGAGCATCATTGGTAGTGGGCGGATGATCATCAGTCGCGCTTTCGGTCACCGGTTGGGCTTGTGTTCCGGATCGAGTAGTGACGGCCGAAACTTCCTCTTCTTCCGCCGAGGCAGTACGACAGGATCTGACTTTTTTACTTTTCCTTTTAGAAGGTGGAGAGGGCTGAGTTACCTCGTGGACTAGGTCCGGATGGACCCACATGGTTTCCCCTCGTGATGTGGTGAGGGGTATTAGACCAGCGGCTTGATCGCGAGCAGGCGGCAGATTAGCAATCTCCATTGTTGCCAGAGGGATGGGTATAACCCCGTCCTGAGTCTCTGTTGGAGGGAAGCTGCCGAATTGTACGGACACCATGTTGGCTGCCACGGTTACCTCTTCGAAATCGATGGCCAAGGTATTCGAATCGATGAGGTTTTGGATATACCGTTTCAGTTGGTAGCAGTCGTGTGTAGCATGGTGGACGTAGCGACGGTAATGGCAGAACTTTGGGTTCTCCAGATCAGCCGGCCGAGGCTCCCGTCTTGGTGGAGGAAGCTGAATCCTATCTCCTTGTATAAGCATGTCCAAGATAGGCTTGAGGTGGCCATCTTCAAAGGAATAAGTGATTTGAGGCCATTGTTTGTCTGCTGGCTGTGGCTCGAGCTTCTGGACTGTATCGATCACCATAGCCTGCTTGCCTTTGTTGTCCCGGTTGTTGGAGGGGCTACCCCCATTGTCGTTGCTGGTGTTGGGACGTTTGCTCTTGTTCTCTCCCTCCGAGATATGCAACCCCAGTTGGCGAGCCTTCTTCAATCGTTCTTCAGCACTTGTAGCACTGATGATAAAAGCCTTCCAGTCCTTGAACTGACTTTCGCCCATCCAGAGACTAATTGTTGGAAGTAGTCTCTTTTGGCAAATTTCAATCAAAGAAGAGTCCGGGTTGCCAGATGGTAACTTCATTGCGGTTTGACGAAACCGTTCAATGTAATTTCTCGTCAGTTCTTTCTCTCCTTGAACGACGTCCATGAGGGTAGACATCGTCACGTCCTGTCCTACCTCATAGAACCTCTCCAAGAACAAGCGTTTGAAGCCAGCGAAGGAGTGGATGCAATTGTCTGGCAGGTTGCGGTACCAATCGAAGGCGACTCCTTCTAGTGCCCCAATGAATAACCGCGTGAGGATAGCATCATCATGGGGCAGATGGTCGGTAGTGACCTCAAAGTAAGTGATGTATCGACTTGCTGAAGTCTTGCCATCATATGGGTTGATATTGAACGGCTTATATCTTGGCGGAAAGGGAACATCCCTCCATTCAGCAGGATATGGTTGCCGTATTCTGAGGTCTTGAGAATTTTCTCGGGCATAGAACATTGCTCGGAGCTCCTGAACCTCTCTTCTTACTTCTTGGGCCTCATCTGTCATGGTAGGGGCCGTTATCTTGGGAGGATTATTGCCCTGGTTTGGTGCCGCTGAATTTGAATCTACGTTGATTGCGGGACCCGTGCTTGTCTGGCCAGGTGTCACTCCCTGCAGAGTAGGAAGTGCCGCTTTGATCTCGTCTACAGACTTGACTAAGGCGTACAATATGGCCTCCAACATGTCGATTCGCTGGCGATCGCTGGAACCGCCTTGATTGCTGTCTGTCATGAATACCGTCTTCACATGAGGAGTGACGGAGGGAGTGGTGGAGGATGTACCCTCCGAGTCGTACCCATGCGTCGAGAAATCATCTGGATATATGGGGATGTTCTCTTCAGGTTCGGACTCGGAAGGAACACTACCCCCAGCTTCGGAGCTTGCTTCATCTCGAGAATCATGGATGTCCTCGGGGACATCAGCATCTGTTGTACCCGATGGGAGGATTGTTTCTCGGGGTTCGTCTTCTTGAAACGTTGGATTGTTGTGGACGTTCGGAGGGGTACTACCCCCAGCTCCTACGACCCCCAGGGTCGGGGACGATGAGTCTCCTGTTGCAGCAAATTTTGTCTTCGAACGGGTGTGTTGGTATACTCCGGTGGAGGGCAACCGTTTAGCCGACAATTTCTTAGCTGTAGTGGCTGATATCTTTGGACTGGAGATGCTTGTCTTCTTCCCTCTCCCCTCGACGGGGACCTTCTGAGCGGAATTGCAGGAGACAACAGGAGGTGCCTCATCTTCTGAGTTCGGGTGCTGTAGTCTGTGGAAGACGGACGGACGATCTTCCGTCACTGCCGCGTTGTTGCAGCAGCAGTTGACGATGATCTGGGTGCAGTGACGTCCATGTGAGGATTCTTTGCACGCCGAGGCCCCTTCTCTTTCCTTGTGTTTGTGGAGGATCGCCTCACGTAGGTCAGAGGAACCACTCTGTCCGTTCGCCGCCGAGGATTGGACTTGAGCGGTTCTGTACAACTTCACATCAGAGGCCCGTGTGATAATCAGCGGGACGCCCTGATAGTCAGATGTTGGGGCAGCTGTCTAGGCTTGATGAGCCCGCGCTGCCCTAGACTTCTTCTTTCTAGCACTTGTGGGTGCATAATAGGAAGAGTCCAAGTTGAACATCACAGAGTCTGGCTTATCATCCAGAGAGTCATCAGGGTTCGGACCGTACGAGAGACGGTCGAAAACTGATCGAGAGGAGCATGGAGCAGATGCTATGCGGCTGGGAGCGGAAACCGTGCAGGCTGTCTGCATGCGGTTGTCTCCTGTCGTCGGACGAGTTCTTATGCGGCTAGGGGTCACGACCGTGCAGGCTGGCCGCATGCGGTTGGCATCTGTGGCCGTATGGGTTTTTTGCAAACGATTGACTTTACTGGCCGCATGAGTCTCGTTCATATTGTTGGGAACTGTAGTCGCATAAGTTATACGGCTGACAGAAGTAGCCGCATGAGTTTTCTTCATGCGGTTGGCGGATGTAGCCGCATGGGCTTTCTCCTTGCGGCTAATACTCTTCTGCGGTTCGGTCCGCGTAGAGTCCCTCTTTGTCCCTGCAAGTCCAGCATCATAATGTTTTCTTCTGCCGGACTTGGGGACAGCAGAGTTGTCTACGATCTGAAGTGGGACCGCAGAAGAATCTTTCTCGCCGTCTTGAGCAACAGAGGGCATCCCATCGAGGGCTTGAGGAGGAGCAAATGACTTCGGTCTCCATTCTTTGCGAGCCTTCGTGGTGCGGGTGCGCTTCTGGGCCGGGCCAGCGCTGCCTTCAGAGAGCATCTCTTCGAACGCCTGTTGGTCGAAGCGGACGACCATCTTCTTTTGTGTGGAGCCAAGTTTGGCTGCATCTGATTGCGTCACCAACTCCTCAGCCGTGGAGAAGTTAGTCCCCAGCAGAGTCGCCATCGTGTTTGCCATTGATTGTAAAAGAACAGAACAATTATCGGAGGACTGAACTTAGACTCACAATACAAACTCGCTCGTACAAAGAAAGCCTAGGGACGAAAACCTAGGTACAGCAGACTAAGTACGATTGTTTATTTTTGATTCTGGGGGGGTGACGATAGAGGCTCGGGAAAGCGACGGCCGCTCTGCCTTACTCCTTGGACGATCAGTATGTAGCCTTGGCTCGGGGAAGATCTGCTCGGCGTTGATGAAGAAATGCTCTTCTTGCTCTCCTCGGATCGCTCTCCTGGCTTCTCTCTCTCTCTGTGATTATCAAGAAGGAAGGGGGAACTCTCTCTGTGTAGATCTCTCTCTTCTTATTTCTTTTGTTGCCGACCTCTCTCCCTCTTTTCTTTTTTTTCAAGGGAATGACGCTGGCTATTTATAAGAGTGGGGGGGGTGATCATTAGGGTTTGCTAATAATTATCTGTTTGGAATGTCGGCGCTCCTTCATTCTAACTAAACCCTTGATCCTGATTATAGTAAATCTCGGCCATTAGTGCGGATAGCATCATATCTCATGAGCAATTAATGCTAGCTGCTTTAAATCCTTGTGATTGATTATGCCAATGTCTGATTGATCGCCACGTGTCCCATTAGCTTGATGATAAATGATATGCCCTGATCTCAGTAATTATGACGATGATGTCAAATATATTTGTTGAGATTCGATTAAATCTCTTATTGATCCCATGCCACGTGTCTTAATTGTGAGTCCTATCAGAGCCGCATAGGATTGACTATCCTCGAACCGCAGAGAGATACTCTTCCTGAGCCGCATGAGACAATGCCTCATCGAGACGCAGGGGACGAACCTTCCGTGAGCCGCATATGCATAGTCTTTGCGAGCCGCATGAGCTAGCATTGTATTGAGTCGCAGGGATTGAGCTCTCGGTGGGCCGCATATGGCTGATTTCTGCTAACCATATAGAGTGACTTCTTCATGAGCCGCATGGAGCTATTTTCTATTTAAGCCGCATGAGAATTGCCACGTGGCAACCTAGGATTTCTGACGATTCGGGTCAGAGATCTTCTTCCTTTCCCGAAAAGTCTGTCATTATGGCAGCGCCATTATGATACTTTATATCAGAGCAGTCACAGTCGCCAAGTCGTGTCAGAGCATTAAATGAGGCCACCCCCAAACGACCAGCTGTAGGAAAGGATCACACATGGCATCCATCGAGCCACATATGCCTTGCTGAACCGCATACGCTCCCGAGCCGCATGCAATTGAGAGTCTTCTTTGAACCGCATAGGGCCGCTCCTGTGTGAGCCGCATAAGCTTCTTACTCCGAGCCGCATGGATCATTATTCTAATATTTTCCATGCTTCTACAATTTCCAGGTTACACTACACTGCCATGCCAATGTTTTTATTTGACACTTCACTGTCATTCATATCATGACACTCACACACAAATGTACACTCACTGTTTTCCTATTTCTAGGATTATACTACTATACTGTTTTCAGGATTTCACACACACACACACAGGTATCTCTTAACACTCTCACTCACACACACATGCTCTCATGACACTTGTTATATAACTCTATGTGACACTCACACATTTGCCTAACACTCATTCCATGATAATACACACTCTCAACACACACACACACACATGGACACAATGCACATGTGCCCCTTTCCTATTCTTCTATGTGTAAGCATATATTATAGGTATCCTATATATTATAATATGTGTGTGTGTATTATATTTAGATATATGTATTGATATGTTAATATGTGATATGTGGGTTGGCTTAGGCATAATATAGCCTATAGCCTAGGACTCTTAGCCTATGGGTGTGGCTTGAATGTCAGTCTAGAGTCTAGTTAGTCTTGTATAGTCTAGAATTGATGTGGTCTTACTAGAATAGACTAGTTAGACTAGTATAGACTTGTTTGACTTAGGTTTGACTTAGTTGACCTAGTTTGACTTCTAGGGTCGACCAAAGTTGACCAAGAGTTGACTTTGGCCTAGATTGACCTAGATACATGTAGAATGTATTAAATTGCATCTTGTTATTATTTTAGATTTGTTGTGACTTGTGCTGTTCTAAATAGGAGCCAGACACCACTCCTCGGACAGTACTTTCATCTTGGACATTCAGAGAGCAGGCGAGTACATTCTCTGATCATTTCATATCATGTTTAGAATTATTTTCCTGCTTTAAATTACTTTACTTGATACTGTCACGTTGGTCACACGGATTAGTACTATATGGATCCCTTTTTGAGATGTTATCCCCTCAGGAGCATCGGATACTACATGTTCTGTGCGTTTCACTTACATTGTGTATCACTATGCTTCATGGTTCATTGATCACTTGTGACATATACTCTTCTGATCACAGAGTCTTCCTTGAATCACCCATTTATGGGCATTTCCAGAATCACCCATTTATGGGCCTACCATGTATCACCCCTTGTGGGCCATTGCATGGAATCATAACATAACCTGGCTAGATCCTTGTGTATTGATTGGGGCACGGGAGAGTAGAAGTAGACATGTAAATAATATCCAATTAGTGTAGTTCCCAGAATCACTCCATAGTATAGTTCCCAGAATCTCCTATGCCATTCACATATTTATATTGTACTTTGACTCACTAGCCACTGTTAGTTCTCTACTTATAGTAGATATTTCTATTACAGTTCTCTCTCGGTTTACATTCTGTACTTTTTTCAGTTTTCTGTATCTTACTTTACTGCATGATTATATTTTCTAACCTGCTATGATCTGTTGAGATATATTGTGCTCGCTCCTGTCCTGACTGGACCTATTGAAAATATTATAGAAGACGAGGAGGAGGCCTGTGTGGATACCTACTACGGGACGGCTCTAGATGACACCATTGATCCGAATTTCCAGCCGAATCCATTAGCTATAGAGACTGAGGCTCCCTAGTCTAGGTTTTACTATTATTGTCATTTGGGATCTGGATTGTATATATTCTTTCATATTCAGTAGTTGAGACTTGTATTTCTGGATGTTTGCTGAGATGATGTCTTAGACACTTAGACTCTTCTGATCTTCTGTATTTCATTTGAGTTTTATATCATATCGTACTTCTTCTTCCCTAGTTGTGATTGAGTTTACATTCTGCTATGTCACCCCCATTCGGAGAGTATAAACTGTTTAGCTTTATACTGTTAGATGCATTGAGACCTAGGACAGTGTTCTACTGCCGACACTGTGGTATAGGCTGGGCATTGTTACGTTCTCGTACCCTCATAGTGGGTGCGGGTCGTGACACATTTTTAGTGGTGGCCCATGTAGGTCGAGTTTTTGTAGTGGTATTCGAACTAGAGTATCACTACAGCCTGCAGTAGGATTAGGATATTTTTGAGGGTACTCAATCACACTAGGAAAACTCTTAATCAGATTCCTTTATCTAAATTGTTGCTTATTGACTTCTCTTGAATATAAACTGTCCTCTTTTGAATTTTTGCTTGATTCTCAGTAATTGCTTGTTGTTTTGATCTGTCTTCATAATGGTTATGGAGACATGGTCTCATCGCTTCGGTTCGGGGATACTATCGAGAGGCTGGCCACCTCTCGTCCTGTTCATCAGGGCCTTGAGACCACAGCTCCTGTTGTTCTGACTCAGGTCGATATTTCTGCTACATGGAGGTGCACCTCCGTCTGTACAGAAGCCTTTTTCCGTCATTCTCGATTTCTCTCAGCAGCAGCGGTTCATGCAGCATCAGCAGCAGACCAGAAAAACCAGCAGGGGCGAGCTATCGCCAGGACAGTCGAGGATGCACAGACCATTGGAGATCTTGCTGCAAGTTTCGATCTTCTCAGTTCCATTTCCACAATTGCCTCTTATAACTATCTTGAAATTCGATTCCATCTGCTCCTTATTGACTGATCAATTTGTTCTGTTGTTCCTGTGTTATGTTTGTTTTTTTTCTTCTGAGAAAAATCATAAGGGCTAGGTCACCTAAATCATAGGATCTAGAATCTTTGATAGTCGTGTTAGTTGGCATAGTGAGGACATGCAGTCAGATTTTGGATGTATTTTTCGAGTATGGGAATTTAAGGTTTTTGCCGTCGCATGCGGAAATGCAAAAGTTTTTAATACCATGAACCTAGAGGTACATACCTTAGTCAAAGACTCTGTGATTATCGTAGCCTTGCTCACTAGCATGACAGAGACTCTGGACAACACGATTTTGGACAGACGCATATGATTAACAGATTGTATCTTGAGAAGGTTTTAAACATCATACCCTTCTGTTGCTATAAATAACTTAGGAGTAGGGATATTTAGTTTTGTAGAGCTTATTCATATGTGGTTCTTTCATAGTATAATGATATGATGACTTGTAGAGTGCCTGTACCCGAGGGATGATAGTTAGTATAGGTATTAGAATAGTAACCCAGTGTAGGTGATTCCCATGTTATTTATAATATCAACCAGTTACGTATAGGATGTTAGTATGCCTTGCAGCCTTTATGATTATTATTAGTTTTTTTCCTTACCATTTTCCAGTGAGGCACCCATGATCAGAGCCTGCCCTTGAGTATAGTTGTAGTTTCACCTAAGACTGAGAGGTCTATATACATAGATAGATTGCAGGTGATATTGGCATATAGGATATGGGTTGGTCGGTACCTATAGATCATTGTTGTATAGGATTATTGACATGTTATTTAGCCTATATTTGGCTCAGTTTTCTACTTTAGTTAATTTCTCTTTGTGTGGAGTTCAGTCATGTTTGATCAACCTTTATAGGCAGTATGCGGACCCTTCACTAGATACCATGTTCTCTTGGTTCAGACTTGTACAAGTCGTTCCCTGCACTCAACTTTCATTACTCACCATATTGTATCATAGGTTCACTGGACCATAGTTCAAACCCCAATTATTGACTCACCAATATAACCATCGACCCCTTACCATATTCTGTATATCTGGAGAGTTAGTATCATGCATACTAGAGGCCTGTACTCACCACTTGGGACAGTTTACTGTTCTGTCCCAGTACACCTTACAGTATTTGACCCCTTCATTGGAGTGCTAGGCATGTGGTAGGGAGTGTGTGTGTAGACCCTGAGTAGAGTTGAGGTGATGAGGGTTAATATATATAGTTTGTATATATACGTTAGGTATTTTGATTTGGTAAGTAGCCTGCACTCATTTGTAGTATACCGCCTATTGCATTCCTGTAGACCAGTTTGGTTCACTTCTTCAGACCACTGTCCTGCATGTAGTTAGTTTAGCCAGATAGGGAGGAGAGCCCAGGTTGATCTAGAGGCATGTTTTAGTCACCATGTAGGTTTCCTTTCACTTTGACTTTACAAGTGGACCCAAATGTCCTGTCCTTTAGCTCATAGTTTCAGTTCCCTTGGCATCATTCCCTTTTGCCTATATTGAGGTTTCAGACCATTCATCCTTAGCCTAATTCTAAGCTTTTATTTCAGTCCCTTATGAGTTTAGTCGACTTTAACCCTTGGTTGATCAGTCATATATATATACAGATGATATACTTAGGATATATGTGATGGGTTGTTGTTCTTGAGCATATATATATGTGGTATTTGGGATTGGTGTGCTTAGCTTGTAGGTATTTAGTTATGGATGACTTGTGTAAAACCCCTAAATTTCTACTATATTTTTATTATTAAATTGGTACTGATTTAAATTTTTTTTTTGTATTGTACGTCGCGTAGTCATATTATACGTCGCCGAAAATTTTATTTTTCGGAATTGCTCGACGAGTGCGAATATGTGCGAGCGTACATATTTTTAGAAAAACATTTTTCCTATTTTTTTATAATTTCAAAATAATATATATAAATATTATTTTGCTATCATTTCCAAGTTGTTATTTTAGTTACTAGAAGCCTTCATTTATGCAGTTATTAATAGTGAATGATATTTCTATTGTATACTAGAAAAGTATAAATATTACTCGTACTTGCATATATATATTTCATAATATTTTATTTGTTTATTTTTAAATAATAATGTATTTTCGAAATTATTATAATAGCATTTTTGGAAAACATATTTTGAAAATATTTTGGCAATTTAAATCTTGATTCAATTTTTGGAATTATTTAAATAGATTAGATATTTGGAATTTGAATTTTCTCAATTGATTTTAAGCCAAAAGAATTTAAATTAGATTTAAATTTGGATTTGATTTGGATTTGGATTATTGAATTAAATTAAATTATATATTGAATTATCTATTTTGGGTTTAAACAAATCCTAAAATTTATCTAATTGGGAATTCCCACATCCTATAAATAGGCAGGTACTTCTCCAATACATTATTCCTCCACAAATTTCCACAATCCAAACTGTGCACCGTGTCCGTGACCGTGTCCGTGTCCCATCCACTATGTGTTTTATTATACAAATACATTACTCCACCCCGGGTCCGACAGATCCGAACCTCCGTCCCCGTCGTGTCGGACACACCCGACACGACTCATCCAAACTCAAACCAAAATCCCTAACCTAAAACCCATACCCCGTGCCACCACCTCTGCCACCAGTGTCTCACGACCATCGCCGCCACTGCGCCCATCGTCGTGGCCAATCCCGATCGAATCCCAGCCACACCCGGCCATCTTCATCATCACCACCATGCCCTCCATCACAGCCCCCTTAACCACAACAAAAAAAACCACCATCACCGACGAGACTTCGACCAAACTCCTCCTTCTCGACCACTCCTCCTCGACATCCCGTCGCACCACACAAACCACCAACCCATAAAGACAATATGAAGAAAACCCTAACCTAAGCTTACCTCCGTCGACGCCAGCACCACCCGACATCCGCCTTCCGCGCTGACGTCGTGGTATGGCCAATGACCCTTCGCCCACCGACCGCAGGCCACCACCTGGCCTGAGCGAGCGCCGTCTCCCTCCGCCAAAACCAACACCGCACCAAGCCGAGCTCTCGTCGCCCCTACGCTGCCATGGCCGCCGCCCAGATCGGGACCTGGCGGTGGAGCCTCCGACCCGCCAGCGTATGGCGAACCCGAGCCACCCCGCTGGCATACCATCGCCGGACCCCTCCCTTCCGTCGGTCCTCCGCCGTCCCCGCGTTGGCCTCCTCTTCGCCGGAGGACCGCCGCCGCGCCAGCCTGGCTCCATCCGCTGAAACCCCCGCGCCCATCCTCCTTAGCCGTCCGCCTGACGCGCCGTCAAACCTTAGCCGCCCATCTCCGCCTCCCCTGGAGCGCCGCACCGCCGCACGTTCGTCGGCGAGTCGCGTGGCCAAACTCTCCTCCCGACGGCTCATCTTTCTCCGACCGTCCCTGGGCCACGTGCGCACACTCTTCCGATGGAAACCCCTCTCACCGCCGCATCTTCCCTCTCTCCGCTCACTCTCCTCCTCCTCCTGCTCCCTTGTTTTTTATTATTTATATTTTTTTTCTGTCTTTCTCACACAAGCCGAACAGTATACATGTACTGTTAGGTTCTGTTTATTATTATTATAATTATTATTATTATTATTAGTTATTATTACTGTTTTATTATTATTATTATTATTATTATTATTATTATTATTATTATCTTTTAATCACAGAATATTAAGTAGATTATATATATTATTGGTATATATAATTGATTTAAGAATTACTATTATTAGTATTATTACCATTCGGATTATTATTAATGTAAGTATAATGAATATTTTCAACGTTGGGTTGGAAGCCCTAATTATATTTGCTATTTTGTGGCATTTAAAGTACAACTTATTAATAAAAATTTATTTCTACAAAATATGGTTCTTAAACTTAAATAATTTCTTCTAATATTATTTAGTTTCGCTTAAGATATATTTGTCTAAAATATTATTTGACAAAACTTACAGTTTGTCTTAAATCGACTTTTTGATATTTTTGATATTTATTTGTAAGCATATTTTGACTAATAAATATTATATTTCAAGTATTATAAATTATTTTTTTCTAAAAATCATATAATTATTATTCTTTTCTTTTGAATCTCCTCCTGTCCATAACCAATTCCATTATTCTTGTTCCCTCGCCAATTCAAGTCTACCTTATGCCGAACCAAACTAAATTGACCCTTCTGGACCCAATGAAACTGTCCGTGCCACCATCCGATGTCACCTTGTAAAGTTGTTGTACCAAAGTCACAAATCGTGCCACCATGATCATTGCAGTACACCGGACGTCCTACCAGGCAAGACACCTTGCCATTTGCTGTTTATTTATTTTAGCTCATATTTTATGCATTATTTATTTTCTTTATGCAAAATAAACTGTGATACATGGCATAACCTGTTAGAACTTACTGTTCATTTTTTCTGCTATGTATTATTTTTCTTACACATTAAACCTAGATTTAAGGGACCACCTTGTGTGTTGCATTCATTGGCCTTGACACGTTGTAACATGAAGTTGTGTGTCGCATGTAGGACACGGAAGTGCGTGATTGGCTGGCCACCAGTATGTACAAGCCGTGCGGTAGGAATAACCGCTAATAGAGGTTGTATGCTAGTTTGACTTAGTGGTTATAGAGGTCATTGTTGTGGATACAACATAGTAGGCATTGGGCGGGGAGGACAATTCCTTAGCGTATGGGCTTTGATGCACTTCCCTTGTGACCCCGACTCTCCGCTGGAGATACGGGGTTGATGATCCATGATTACTGACGGCCACTGACAATTCTGCGGAATGTCATGCTCTTACTGATGGGGCCTCTGGTGCCCAATGGAGGGACTATGCCGATCCTATTCAGCCAGGGCCCATGCGTAGGAAGGATTATTCTTAACTACATTTTCACTTAGAACGGTTAGGCACCTTTATCCGTTAGGTACAAGCACTTTTGGTTTGGGTACTTGTATCTGACCGTGGCTTGGAACAATAACTTATCGCGGATTAGTTCATCACATCTTGTCCTTGTTTGGTTGTAGGTGTGACTTACTACTTCGATGAGAAGGTATTGAACCTTGTTGGGGTCCGGATACCATATTAGATTCATAGCGTGGAAAGATACGTCACCGTGAATTAGTTTACCATCTCATGTCCTTGTTTGGTTGGGGGGATGGTACGCTCATTCAGTAGGTGCGTATTGGACCATGTTATAATTCGATTGACTTATTTATTTGAGCAATATTTATTCAGTTTATATGGCATGATATTATGTGTCTTGTTACGTCCCTCTGAGGACCTGGTTTTCTCTCCAGGTGTGTGCTATTGACTTTCGCAGGTGCTCTATCCGTGGCCATGATCGTCACTACTTCTTCGAGGATGATTGCACTTAGATCGTCTTCGCTTCGCTCGCCAAAAATTATTTATTCTATCATGTACTTTTCCTTTACTTGTTGGTAGTGGATTTGTCTCCGCCCAACATATTGTATCAAGACAAATTCATAGTTGATTATATGATACCTTTTATTCTTGTGGATGAGATTAGTTATGGTTCTACTGTATTTTACAACTTATGTATTCATACGAGGATTCCATATATTGGAGTGTACTTCGTATGAATACAGATGGCATGTCTACGTTCCTAGTCCTACGTATTTTGGGACTGGGGCGTTACATATTTTTGTGGTGGCCCATGCAGGTTAAGATAAATTGTTTGGTTACTTTACCGTACCAAGCAAGCCTGCGTATAAGATTAGAAGTCTAGGATCTCATCCACATACTTGACCTCTTTCCTTGATTTTATCTACCGTTTGACTCATCAATTGTATCTTGCTTGCTTCCTTCCATCCCTATTCTTATCTTCCCTTCGTTCTTGCTAGAGATTGACCCTACTAGTTGGATGTCCCAAAATACCCTTAGTTTAATTCTTTTAAGTTGGGTAGAATGCCTTGTGACCTAACAATTCCTTTGTCCTTGTGACCTATATTAGCAAGTTTACTTAGATTCTAGAATTTAGAGGACCCTAACCCATTTAGCCAACCAAGGACTTGGACAAGAAGACTATAGGACGACTGTATGACTTAAAATCATTCTGTCTTCTTTTAATTTTAAACTCTCGTGCCTATAATTTCACTCTCTTGACAAATGTTGCTACTATAACCTAGATTTGCAAGTTCATTGATTTATCGAGCTTGTTCACGACATATGTTATTGGAAGAGCTCCCACTAACGTATCGTCTAATCAGAACCGGTGCATAATGGTCTGATAAACCAAGTGCACTTTGGTTCGTTTTTATCTATCGTTCTACGTGGATGGGGACATAGCTAAACTTGTCCTCTAAGAATCCTATCCACGACTGCCTTGACAATTCCTTTGAAATTATTCAATCGTCTTTTGAATCACGTATTAGTATTCGATAACGCCTCCTTCGAACTCTATATTGCTTTTACCTTCACCTATTTTAGAAGAACGAAAGCGTTGTACTAGAACTTCCTCTAAGCCTTCATATCGATTATGACCATACCGTATTGTTTTTCAACGATCTAGATCGCGATTTCTTACGACATGATTTTGTGAAAATATTGTCATCATTGGATCCCCATTGATACCCCCTTGTGTCCTCTCACCCCCTACTAATTCTTAATTTCGAGGACGAAATTCTTTTAAGTTGGGTAGGATGTAAAACCCCTAAATTTCTACTATATTTTTATTAT
This sequence comes from Iris pallida, assembly GCA_029216955.1. Classification (NCBI taxonomy): domain Eukaryota; kingdom Viridiplantae; phylum Streptophyta; class Magnoliopsida; order Asparagales; family Iridaceae; genus Iris; species Iris pallida. Next base: position 4,761,659 of record JANAVB010025399.1, on the reverse strand, counting down.
TAAATTGGTATTGATTTAAAAAAAAATTTGTATTGTACGTCGCATAGTCCTATTGTACGTCGCCAAAAATTTTATTTTTCGGAATTGCTCGACAAGTGCGAATATGTGCGAGCGTACATATTTTTAGAAAAAATATTTTTTCCTATTTTTTTATAATTTCAAAATAATATATATAAATATTATTTTGCTATCATTTCCAAGTTGTTATTTTAGTTACTAGAAGCCTTCATTTATGCAGTTATTAATAGTGAATGATATTCCTATTGTATACTAGAAAATCATAAATATTACTCGTGCTTGCATATATATTTCGTAATATTTTATTTGTTTATTTTTAAATAATAATGTATTTTCGAAATTATTATAATAGCATTTTTGGAAAACCTATTTTGAAAATATTTTGGCAATTTAAATCTTGATTCAATTTTAGGAATTATTTAAATAGATTAGATATTTGGAATTTGAATTTTCTCAATTGATTTTAAGCCAAAAGAATTTAAATTAGATTTAAATTTGGATTTGATTTGGATTTGGATTATTGAATTAAATTAAATTATATATTGAATTAACTATTTTGGGTTTAAACAAATCCTAAACTTTATCTAATTGGGAATTCCCACATCCTATAAATAGGCAGGTACTCCTCCAATACATTATTCCTCCACAAATTTCCACAATCCAAACTGTGCACCGTGTCCGTGACCGTGTCCTTGTCCCATCCACTATGTGTTTTATTGTACAAATACATTACTCCACCCCGGGCCCGACATATCCGAACCTCCGTCCCCGTCGTGTCGAACACACCCGACACGACTCATCCAAACTCAAACCAAAATCCCTAACCTAAAATCCATACCCCGTGCCGCCACCACCTCTGCCACTAGTGTCTCACGACCATCGCCGCCACAGCGACCATCGTCGTGGCCAATCCCGACCGAATCCCAGCCACACCCGGCCATCTTCATCACCACCATCATGCCCTCCATCACAGCCCCCTTAACCACAACCAAAAAAAACCACCATCACCGGCGAGACTCCGACCAAACTCCTCCTTCTCGACCATGCCTCCTCGACATTCCGTCGTACCACACAAACCACCAACCCATAAAGACAATAGGAAGAAAACCCTAACCTAAGCTTACCTCCGTCGACGCCAGCACCACCCCGACATCCGCCTTCCGCGCTGACGCCGTGGTATGGCCAAGGACCCTTCGCCCACGGACCGCAGGCCACCACCTGGCCTAAGCGAGCGCCGTCACCCTCCGCCAAAACCAATACCGCACCAAGCTGAGATCTCGCCGCCCCTACGCTGCCATGGCCGCCGCCCAGATCGGGACCTGGCGGTGGAGCCTCCGACCCGCCAGCGTATGGCAAACCCGAGCCACCCCGCTGGCGCACCAACGCCGGACCCCTCCCTTTCGCCGGTCCTCCGTCGTCCCCGCGTTGGCCTCCTCTTCGCCGGAGCGCCACCATCGCGCCAGCCCGGCTTCATCCGCTGAAACCCCCGCGCCCATCCTTCTCAGCCGCCTGCCTGATGCGCCGTCAAACCCTAGCCGCCCATCTCCGCCTCCCCTGGAGCGCCGTACCGCCGCGCGTTCGCCGGCGAGTCGCGTGGCCAAACTCTCCTCCCGACCGCTCATCTTCCTCTGACCGTCCTTGGGCCACGCGCGCACACTCTTCCGGTGGAAACCCCTCTCACCGCCGCATCTCCCTTCTCTCTGCTCACTCACCGCCGCATCTCCCCTCTCTCCGCTCACTCACCTCCTCCTTCTGATTCCCTTGTTTTTTATTATTTATATTTTTTTCTCTTTCTTTCTCACACAAGCCGAACAGTACACATGTACTGTTAGGTTCTGTTTATTATTATTATTATTATTATTATTATTATTATTATTATTATTATTATTATTATTATTATTTATTATTACTGTTTTATTATTATTATTATTATTATTATTATTATTACTGTTATTATCTTTTAATCACAAAATATTAAGTAGATTATATATATTATTGGTATATATAATTGATTTAAGAATTACTATTATTAGCATTATTACCATTCAGATTATTATTATTGTAAGTATAATGAATATTTTCAACGTTGGGTTGGAAGCCCTAATTATATTTGCTATTTTATGGCATTTAAAGTACAGCTTATTAATAAAAATTTATTTCTACAAAATATGGTTATTAAACTTAAATAATTTCTTCTAATATTATTTAGTTTCGCTTAAGATATCTTTGTCTGAAATATTATTTGACAAAACTTACAGTTTGCCTTAAATCGACTTTTTGATTTTTTTGATATTTATTTGTAAGCATATTTTGACTAATAAATATTATATTTCAAGTATTATAATTTATTTTTATTCTAAAAATCATATAATTATTATTCTTTTCTTTTGAATCTCCTCCTGCCCATAACCAATCCCATTATTCATGTTCCCTCGCCAATTCAAGTCTACCTTATGCCGAACTTAACTAAATTGACCCTTCTGGACCCAATGAAACTGTCCGTGCCACCATCCAAGGTCACCTTGCAAAATTGTTGTACCAAAGTCGCAGATCGTACCACCATGATCATTGCAGTACACCGGGCATCCTACCAGGCAAGACACCTTGCCATTTGCTGTTTATTTATTTTAGCGCATATTTCATGCATTATTTATTTTCTTTATGCAAAATAAATTGTGATACATGGCATAACCTGTTAGAACTTACTGTTCATTTTTTCTGCTATGTATTATTTTTCTTACACATTAAACCTAGATTTAAGGGACCACCTTGTGTGTTGCATTCATTGGCCTTGACACGTTGTAACACGAAGTTGTGTATTGCATATAGGACACAGAAGTGTGTGATTGGCTGGCCACCAGTACGTACAAGCCGTGCGGTAGGAATAACCGCTAATAGAGGTTGCATGCTAGTTTGACTTAGCGGTTATAGAGGTCATTGTTGTGGATACAACACAGTAGGCATTGGGCGGGGAGGACAATTCCTTAGCGTATGGGCTTCGATGTACTTCCCTTGTGACCCGGACTCTCGCTGGAGATACGGGGTTGATGACCCACGATTACTGACGGCCACTGACGATTCTGCGGAACGTCATGCTCTTACTGATGGGGCCTCTGGTGCCCAAGGGGGGGACTATGCCGATCCTATTTAGCCAGGGCCCATGCGTAGGAAGGATTGTTCTTAACTACATTTTCACTTAGAACGGTTAGGCACCTTTATCCGTTAGGTACAAGTACCTTTGGTTTGGGTACTTGTATCTGACCGTGGCTTGGAACAATAACTTGTCGCAAATTAGTTCGTCACATCTTGTCCTTGTTTGGTTGTAGGTGTGACTTACTACTTCGATGAGAAGGTATTGAACCTTGTTGGGGTCCGAATACCATATTGGATTCATAGCGTGGAAAGATACGTCACCGTGAATTAGTTTACCATCTCATGTCCTTGTTTGGTTGGGGGGATGGTATGCTCGTTCAGTAGGTGCGTATTGGACCATGTTATAATTTAATTGACTTATTTATTTGCGCAATATTTATTCAGTTTATATGGCATGATATTATGTGTCTTGTTACGTCCCTCTGAGGACCTGGTTATCTCTCCAGGTGTGTGTGCTATTGTCTTTCGCAGGTGCTCTATCCGTGGCCATGATCATCACTACTTCTTCGAGGATGATTGTACTTAGATCGTCTTCGCTTCGCTCGCCAAAAATCATTTATTCTATTATGTACTTTTCCTTTACTTGTTGGTAGTGGATTTGTCTCCGCCCAACATATTGTATCAAAAAAAATTCATAGTTGATTATATGATACCTTTTATTCTTGTGGATGAGATTAGTTATGGTTCTACTGCATTTTATAGCTTATGTATTCATACGAGGATTCCATATATTGGAGTGTACTTCGTATGAATACAGCTGGCATGTCTACGTTCCTACTCCTACGTATTTTGGGACTGGGGCGTTACAACTTGATTGGATTGGAAAGTTAAGAGCTAGCCTATTATAGAGTTTCTCTTTTGCTAAATTCTAGTTGCCGACACTTAGGTAGCTAGCATAGGTAAAATCCTTAGGAGTTGACCAGCTGATGACCAAGTACTAGGATTTTGAGAAAATTGACTAGTGATTGACCCTAGACTATGTTGACCTAGAAGGGGGTGAGATCATCTTAATTTCGAGGACAAAATTTTTATAAGGTGGGTAAGATTGTAACACCCAGTTTTCTAGATGAGGATAATTTTAAAATTTTGTAATTATAATTATTATTTATTGATATTTATTTTATATTATGATTTTTGGTGATTTTTAATTATTTTTAAACTATTTAAAATTATGACTTGTGATTTGGTGTTTTGTTAAGTGTAACCCTAGAGATAGTTTGACCTAGAGCCTAGTCATGTCATTAGAGTATTCATTTATCATTTTTAGCTTGAGGGTATTTTGGTCATCTTGAATTAATTGAATTTATTATATATTCATTTGGAATTTAATATGATTATTAGGAATGGTGTGATTTAATATCATTAAATGGATTGCCATATGATTGTGATTAGCCCTAACCTAGTTTGGACCTAACCTAGATTAGTCATAGCTAGTCTAGTTAGCCATGGTGAGTATTAGTTAGTATTGGTTAGTTGGGTTAAGTCATGATTAGTTAGAATGAATAGGTTGCAACTTGACTAGAAGGGAAACCTAGATTCTAGGCCATTGAATAGGCTAGATGGAATGAGAGCCATTAGATTCATTCCAAAACCCTAATCCTAGCATTTATGACCAGCCTAGGGATCCCCTCCAACACTATAAAGTCCCCCTCAAGGTTTGTGCCTCCTTTTTCATTCATCCCTTCATTTTTTTCTAAGGAAAGGTTTGTCTCCATTTAAAACTCTTCCTATTTTAATCAATAGTGATCCTTTTTCATTGAAATTTCTTCCATGGTGTTCTAAATAGTGTCCCCCTACTGTTCATGGAGGTTATTGGCAGGTTTGAAACAATTTGGAGTCATTGGCTAGCTAGAGGAGATCTCATTTTTGGAGTTTTTCTTTGAGGAAGACACCTATAGATAAATTCCTATTCTCTCAACCAAATTTCGATTTCTTTGCATGGTTAGGAAGCCCTAGGTGTCCTCTCTCTGTAGGAATAGGTTTTGCTAGGTTTCGTGTCCGTATCGGACACGTACCAGTCAACAGTTGTAAGTGTTTGATGAAATGCCACAGTGGGCATTTCTTTCTCGTTTTCTGATTTTGTTTGAATAGGAAATTAGGGTTTGGTCTCGCTTATTGATTTCTATTGGACTGAGGTGTCCATTGTGTCGTGTCGTGTCCGAATGGACACGGGAACACACTGTTTCCATGCGCACCACACGCGAGTAGCAGTCCCCTGCTACTCGGGGGCTATAACTGCCTGGACACGCCACTTGGACACGAGATTTTTGACACACATGTTGGGGCGGACACTGAAACGAGGCTCTCCAAGTTGCACGAGTTCTCGTGTTGTATCGGACACGTATTTTTGCGTGCACGGGTTCTCTTCTGAGCGTGCACAGAACACTGTAGGATTCGTGCGAGTTCTGGACACGTTTGTGTTAGTTTGTGGACACGAATTTGAGTGTACATCACGTGCAAGTATAGTAGGTTAATTACCAACTCTTATTTCTATATATTAATGTGTTTTTAATATTCCATCTTGAATTTCCCATGAGGACTGATACATGTTCTGCTCGATAAATTCCTGTGTTCATTTCCAGTTTCAATTGATTTCTTAATGTTTAAATTGCCATAACTGATTCACCTATATGTGTATTAATCTCTGTTAGTTTGATTTTACATGTTGGATTGGGTTTGCACTTAGAATTTGGATTTCGAGTAGGGGCAGTGCATGTGGACTGATATAGTCCTGGAATGAAATTCTGAACTGATTTTCTCTTCTTTTGAACTGAGTTTGATGTTTTAAATTACATATTTAACTCATGTACATATGCACCAACTACTGCTGGATAGGTCTTACAAGTTAGATTAGGTTGTTTGATCAGAAATGGAATTTTGGACATATGGTTGGACTGTTTTGATAGACTGATACACAAGCCAGATTTTAAATCCTGATTTTACCTTCCTGTTAAACTGATTTTTTATGATTCCTAGACTTAATGTTTAATCCTAATTACACATTGCTATTCACTGTTAGATTTAGGAACTGATACTAAATTCCTTTCTTAAAACTGAGATTAGAATGTGGGATTGTTATTTGATCTGTCACATGGGTTCCAAAACCTGGGAATAGGTTTTATTGGTATATTAGTAACTGTTAGTTTTAGGAACTGTCGAATTGTCTTCCATTCCCTTCCTTAAACTAACTTAAATGATTATTAGCTGTTGATTATATCTTGTTAGTTAGTTCTCAGTTATTGGGTTATGTGATTGTTTTGAAATTTGTTGAAAGGTTTATGTTAACTGTCAATTAAATTGACTTGAAACCTGAGATATGTTTCCCTATTGAACTAGTCACATGATTCCTTGAACCAAATATTGAGTGGATTCTCATGCTTTGTGATGGTAATGTTAGCCACTATCACAGGAAATCTGAGAATTGGATGTCATTTCCTTTCCCTAATAACTGAGTTGAATTTCCTTTCCTGGAACCAAATTGGTTGATCATTGAATGTTAATTCATACATTGTATTGCTTCATTGATTTTTAGAATATATGGGTGGTGCAAATTCGAATTGTGTTGGGGTTGATACGATGATAACTGTTATTTGGTTTTAGTTCTCATCAAAACCTGAGAAGTGAATTCCTTTCCTTAAAACTGTCATTTTCTTCCCAATTACAAACTGTTTTGATTCCATAGTTATTAAATACCTGTGATTGATTCCTATAGACACTTTGCACAACTGTCATGCCTCACCCTCATACACACACAGGTTTACACCATGTTAGCTCGCTGATTTCCAGGTTATACTACACAACCATGCCACTGTTTCCATTTGACACTTCACTGTCATTCATATCATGACACTCACACACAAATGTACACTCACTGTTTTCCTATTTCTAGGATTATACTACTATACTGTTTTCAGGATTTCACACACACACACAGGTATCTCTTGACACTCTCACTCACACACACACGTGCTCTCATGACACTTGTTACACAACTCTATGTGACACTCACACATTTGCCTAACACTCATTCCATGATAATACACACTCTCAACACACACACACACACATGGACACAATGCACATGTGCCCCTTTCCTATTCTTCTATGTGTAAGGATATATTATAGGTATCCTATATATTATAATATATGTGTGTATTATATTTAGATATATGTATTGATATGTTAATATGTGATATGTGGGTTGGCTTAGGCATAATATAGCCTATAGCCTAGGACTCTTAGCCTATGGGTGTGGCTTGAATGCCAGTCTAGAGTCTAGTTAGACTTGTATAGTCTAGAATTGATATGGTCTTACTAGAATAGACTAGTTAGACTAGTATAGACTTGTTTGACTTAGGTTTGACTTAGTTGACCTAGAATCACCCATTTAAGGGCATTCCCAGAATCACCCATTTATGGGCCTACCATGTATCACCCCTTGTGGGCCATTGCATGGAATCATAACATAACCTGGCTGGATCCTTGTGTATTGATTGGGGTACGGGGGAGTAGAAGTAGACATGTAAATAATATCCAAGTAGTGTAGTTCCCAGAATCACTCCATAGTATAGTTCCCAGAATCTCCTATGCCATTCTGTCACGCCCCAGTTCCAAATAATCGGATCGAGAACACGTGGCATGCCAGCTGTACAATCAAGCATAGCTAAACCCAATTTAATGGACTATGATCTGATTGTAGTACGCTGAAGTATAACTAATAAAGTAACATCACAGGCAGGTAAACTAGTCTCATCCATGAAATAAAGTAATAGATAACTGAATGGAAAATAATTAGTACCACAGAATCCAAATGTCAACTATGGCTAGAAGAGAACAATCCACTAAATAAGTAAATGAGTACATCTGGAATGAAAATGAAGTAGCAAATAGAAATGAACGAAATACTGGAAATGAAACCCACGTCTGAAGATGTAGCTAGCCTCCAGAGGATCAAGGCTGCGGCTCCACCTCAAAGTTGCCGTCAACAAGTCCGTCTACTCCGTAATCAGCCGGGAATAAGTGCTCGTCAAGCTCCGAAAAAGATACCAGGTCCTCAGAGGGACATAACAAATACACAGGAAAATGACATGCATGAATATACTGAGCAGTAATGTAAAAGTAACGAATAGGAATGCCACCCAGTATTTTCCTAACCAAACAAGGACAGGAAATACAAGGAAGCAATAAGGTGTTCTAACCATCTATGTGTAAATGCACTCGAGACATCTCTAGTGGCACATGAGAGGGGGAGAAGAAGAAGAAATTGCCACCAAGCGTTCTACGGTTTGAGAAACGAGGGGCTACGAGCATCCAGCGTACATTGGAAACAAAAATTCTCATACACCACTAGTAGACTCTCCCCACCCAATGTACTCATACCGTATACGTGGTACGAACAATATGCAAGACGTCATAGTAAATATAGTATAACTAAACCAAACTGCTACAGACTCAAGCTCATATGTTAATGGCCAGTCAACACAGAACCTCTGCACTCAACTCACTCATATGTGATACGTGTCTGAGTCAGTGTCAAGTTTATACTAACTCTATACAAGGTAGTCATCAATGGAGACGAGTGCACACAATATTAATAACTGGTCAAATGTAAATGCTGCATAGTAAATGTCAAGCAAGGTGTACTTGCCTGTGTCCAGCAACTGAGTATCCGGGTCCAAAGTAGAGTCCGAGTCCCGAGAAGCAAATAATCCTAAACAAGATTTATCTCTAATTAATTACTAATCAAACAAATTAAACAATTCATTTAATTGCTAAGTACTCTATAATTTAAATTATTCTATTACTACTAGCTAACTAGTATCAAATTATTATGAATAATAATTATACAATAATAAGTAGGTAACCATACTTATTATCATACCATTTATATTCTAAAATTTATTTACAACTAAATATTTAATAATTACTTAATTAATTAATGATAATAAATTAACCAACCATTTTAATACACACATGAATACACAATTCCTAATAATACTAACTTAAATAGTAAAAATCCTAAAAAATCATTTTTAGTCTATTTTAATAATAAACTAAATAATATCAGAATAATAAATATATATTATATATATATTTTTACAGAAAATGAATTATTATCATTAAACTATTTATTAAATAACTAGTTGGATAATAACAATAAGTACTTAATAATTCTAAATAAATCCAAATAAATCACCACAAACCTTAAATTTAATCATTAAAACTAAATTCACAGTAGTAACACAAAATTAATAATTATTTAAATCAATAAATAATTATTACACAATTTATTACATAAACCTAAACATGATTTTCTAAATTACTTTTAAGTCTTAAAAATTCGTAAATATATTTAAAATACATAAAATAAATTCCTAAATACCCTATTTACACATTTCTAACAGAATCTTATCACTACAAAAATTACAACATTTATATAATTAATAACAATTAATTATATAATATATTCAACTTATGTAATAAATCTAGAAGTTACCCAACTAAATCTAAATAATTATAAATAAATATTGGAATTATTTTTCTACAGAATAATATACTATTACAAACATTTTCTATTCAAACAATATTATTTAATTACTAACCAATTAAATAATATAAATTGAAAACGGTATTTAATAATTAGTTTGATTAATACAAAACTTCAAAGAAAAATCTAAATAAAATATTTTAAAAACCAATAAAATACTGGAAAATTATCCATAATTTACTTTATAATTAAATCTATATTTTCCATATAAATTATATTATTTAGTTATTTACCAATTAAATAATATGCATCAAACGGAATTAATTAAACAGTTTTAATTCACTGTTTTTCACATAAAATAATTATAAATTTAATTCTAAAAATTCTGGAAAAATTATTTTAAAATACTATATTAATTATACAAACTTTTTCATGTACAAAGTTTTATCTAATTCGTGATCAAAATATTACATAAAATTTAAAACAGTAAACACATTTAATTAATTACTAGCATTGAAACTTCATAATTAAATATAAATAAATACTAATAATTAATATTAATTCATATAAAAATTAGGGTAGAACCCCTACATAATTACCAATGATTTCCTATATTTAGATCTAATTATTGATCCATTTATTCATCATAACAATTAATACAAAACTGAATAATCAGAATTTAAATACTAAAACTTGGTTTAAAGCATGCTAAGAGGATTTAATCCACGTGACAGCGCCACGGGGGGGGTCGGGGTTACCTCGCCACGCCGCAAGGGGGTGGAACGCTGCGAGGGGGCCGCCGGATCGGGGCCGGCCGGGCTGCAGTGCGCACGGGGGGCGCCGGCTGCTACACACGGGCGCGGGAAGCGCCGCGTCTCGTCGTCGATGGCGGGGCTCCGGGTGAGGGGGAAGGAGATAGGCGCGGAAGAGGGGGAGGGGCTGGTGGTTTGATGGGGAGAGGTGGAGTTTTTGTGGAGGCAAGTTTAGGGTTAGGGTTGAGAGTGATTAGGTTCTCCTATAAGAATATATATATAGGAATGAGATCCAAATGAATAGGTTCCTAATGGGTTTGGCCTAGGTTAAGGTTAAATTAAGGATTGGGTTTAGTTGCTAAAAAATTTTAACACCAAAACTATACAAGCTTATATATATAATCTAATAGTAAACCAATAAATAGTAACACTATATATATATATATATATCATATACTTCTAAACTTTATCAATAATTTAATAATTAGTGTAAAAGCATTTATTTAACAATTAACATTATTTAGTAACAAATAAATATTAATAAAAATAAAAAAAATATTTTGAGGGATTTTACATTCTCTCCAACTTATTAAAATTTCGTCCTCGAAATTAAAAACAAGCTGGGATTAAAAGAAACACACACAATCATAATTCTAAATCTAGGAAATTTACAAACTAAATTAAGCAAAATCTAGAGAGTGAATATTAGCATAATTAAGTCATACCAGACGCCTCACGAAGGTATGGATAACGCTCCAGAATAGAATCTTCCCGCTCCCAAGTCGATTTGCCCAGAGAATGGTGTTTCCACGCAACTCGGACTAGTCGAATGGTCTTCCCCTTCAACACTTTCTCTCTGCGGTCTAGGATCTCCACAGGCTGCTCCTCGTAGGACAAGGTCGGTTCCACGGTGATCTCTGAATGATCAAGTACGTGGTTAGGGTCTTCCACATACTTCCTCAACTGGGAGACATGAAATACATCATGGACGCCTTCCAATGACTGCGGAAGTGCCAATCTGTATGCAACCTCGCCAACTTTCTCTAACACATCGAATGGTCTGATGTACCTTGGGCTGAGCTTTCCTCTGACTCCAAATCTGATTGTACCTCCAGTCGGGGAGATTCTCAAGAACACATGATCTCCTTCCTTGAACTCAAGAGGTCGCCTATGAGTGTCTGTCCACTGTTTCTGCCTGTCCTGTGCTGCTCGTAGATGCCCCTGAATCTTCTTGACTGTATCTACTGTACGAGTCACTAACTCTGGTCCCAATATCTGTCTCTCGCCTACATCACCCCAACATGCTGGCGATCGACACTTTCTTCCGTACAATGCTTCAAAAGGGGCCATCTGGATACTTGCCTGGTAGCTGTTATTGTAAGAGAACTCTACCAGATGCAAGTGATCCTCCCAGGATCCTCTAAAATCTAACATGCAAGCTCTCAACATGTCCTCCAACGTCTGAATGGTACGCTCTGACTGTCCGTCCGTCTGAGGGTGATAAGCGGTGCTGAACTTCAGTCTTGTGCCCAGACTTTCCTGCATGCTCTTCCAGAAGTGCGATGTGAATCTCGTATCTCGATCAGAGACTATACTGAAAGGTACTCCATGTAATCGCACTATCTCCTCCATATATAGGTCTGCCAATACCTCTGTAGATTGCCCCACTCGAAAAGGTATGAAATGAGCAGACTTCGATAATCTGTCCACAATCACCCAAACTGTATCTCGTCCAGCTGGGCTTCTCGAAAATCCCGTAACGAAATCCATAGTGATGTGCTCCCACTTCCACTAAGGTATCGGAAGCGGTTGCAACAATCCTGCGGACCTCTGATGTTCAGCCTTGACTTGCTGACACACCAAGCACTTTGCTACGAAACCGCGCTATTTCACGCTTCATTCCATGCCACCAGTAGTGCTGTCTCAGGTCCCTGTACATCTTCGTACCTCCTGGATGAATAGAATAAGTCGAGCTATGAGCCTCTGTCATCAGCTCCTGCCTGATCTCTCCATTAGAAACATAGAGGCGATTTCCGCACCTCAAGGTCCCATCTTCGTGAATCCTCAATCCAGTCTGCAGTCCTTGCTCTGTCCTTTGTTGAAGCCTCTGATATCTGGCATCTGTCGGTAAGGTCGCCTTGATCCGCTCTACCAATAAAGATTGAACCTGAAGGTTCATCATCTTTGCAATTCCTCCAGGCCTAACAACTTCGATGTCCATCTTTTCCAAGTCATATAGCAACTCCTTTTGTGATGTCAAGAAATGTGCCATAGGCCTCCGGCTCAATGCATCTGCTACTGAATTCGCCTTCCCTGGATGGTACTGTAACTCAATATCAAAATCTGCCATCAACTCAAGCCAACGCCTCTGTCTCAAATTTAAATCCTTCTGAGTATAGATATACTTGAGGCTCTTATGATCTGTATATACCTCCACTGTTTCTCCATACAGATAATGCCTCCAAAGCTTCAAGGCAAATATCACCGCCGTAAGCTCTAAGTCGTACGTGGGATAATTCTTCTCATGGGTCCTCAACTGCCGAGAACCATATGCAACTACCTTCCCATGCTGCATCAAGACGCATCCTAATCCCTTCCCGGATGTATCACTATAGATGACAAAACCTCCTGATCCCGATGGAATGGTCAAGACTGGTGCAGTAGTAAGGCACTTCTTCAAATCATCAAAAGCAGCTTGGCACTCTTCCGTCCACTCGAACTTCTGATCCTTGTGAGTCAACTTCGTCATGGGTTCCGCAATTCTTGCAAAATTCTCTACGAACGTCCGGTAGTATCCGGCAAGCCCTAGAAAACTTCGCACCTCTGAAACATCGATTGGAGTTGGCCACGATTCCACTGCTAATATCTTCGTCGGATCTACTTCTATGCCTTTCCCTGAGATAACATGTCCAAGAAATGAAACATGATCTAGAAGAAAATCACACTTACTCAGCTTTGCATATAACTTCTGATGCCTCAAGATCTCCAGCACCTTCCTTAAGTGATCCTCATGCTCTTCATGGTTCTTTGAATACACCAAAATGTCGTCGATGAATACTACGACAAACTTATCAAGATATTCATGGAATACTCTGTTCATTAAATTCATGAATACAGCCGGTGCATTTGTCAAACCAAAGGGCATTACTAAGAACTCGTAATGACCATACCGAGTCCTGAATGCCGTCTTCTGGATGTCTTCTTTCCGAACTTTCACTTGATGGTATCCCGACCTCAGATCAATCTTCGAGAATACCTGGGCTCCTGTCAGCTGGTCAAATAGATCATCAATTCGGGGCAGGGGATACTTGTTCTTGATCGTCACAGCATTAAGAGCCCTATAATCAATGCACATGAGAACTGTTCCATCTTTCTTTGGCACAAACAAGACCGGGGCTCCCCAAGGTGATGCACTTGGTCTGATAAATCCTTTGTCTTGTAACTCCTGTAGCTGCACCTTTATTTCATCCAGCTCCTTCTTCGCCAGTCGATAGACATTTGAAGAGATTGGTGCCGCTCCTGGTATGAGCTTAATGGTGAACTCAACCTCTCTGTCGGGTGGTAGACCCGGCAGATCATCGGAAAAGACATCAGAAAACTCATCAATGATCGGTGGCGGGGCAACCTCCATCGCCATGCAAGCTCCATGATACTGAGATACTCCCTTCTTAATGCTTCCTCTCTGAAATTCAAACTCCGGCTGGCCTGGCGGTCTAAATATAGCACAACCCCTGTGGCAGTCCAATATAGCATGATATTGACTAAGCCAATCCATACCCAATACTACGTCGAAATTTGGCATAGGAAATACCAAAAGTCGAGCTCTCATCTCTCGGCCACAAATAACTACCGAACAGGTTCTACATGTACTAGTCACAGGTACTATACCCCCACCAGTAATAATTTTCCAACTCTTAGGCATAGTAGAAGTAGCTATCCTATACGCAGCTACAAATCTAGATGATATAAATGATAGGGTGGCACCAGAATCAAATAACACTGTAGCAGGCAATGAAATAGTACCTGTGATAGCCTCACCTTCGGTTCCATCTTCTCCCTGAGTGAGAGCAAAAATCTGTCCTTGCTTCTTGTTTTCTGCCTGCTGCTTGGCTTTCTCAAACTGTGCTGACTGTGAAGGGAGTATAGGTCCTCTCTGCTGACCTCCTGATGCTGGTGGCTTCTGTCCTCCTGCTGGCATAATGGCTCCCCGAACTGGGCAATCTCGAGCCTGATGCTGGCTCGATCCACAAGCTAAACAAGTACCCAGCATCCTTCTGCACTCTCTCTGTAAGTGTCCCTTCCTGCCACAGAAATGGCAAGTCGGAAGCTCCTTAGACTGGTAGGGTCCAGTCTTCTGCTGATGCTGATGATGTCCCATAGGTCTCTTGATAGGACCTCCTTGCTGCGTCTTCGTCTGCACTGGCTGGTTCTTCTGCTGGTTCAGCTTCCCCTTGCTAATTGCCTCCTGAATCCTGGCCTCCGTCAGCAACTCAGCATAAGAGATTCGGGACTGAGAGCTAGTATAATGCTGTAGCTCCTGCCTCAGCCCGTTGTGAAATCTCTTGGCCTTCTCCAGATTATTGGGTATCAGTACCTCCCTATATTTGCTGAGTCGACTGAACTCCGAGTCATACTCGTCAACAGTCGTGTTCCCTTGCTCCAGATGTAGGAACTGGTTGTATAAGGCATTCTTCACAGTAGTAGGGAAGTACTTCTTATCAAAGAACTCCAGAAATTGTTCCCATGTCTGACGAGTACCCAACTGACGCTCCATAGAATCCCACCAGTGATGGGCATTCCCCTCCAGCTGAGTTCTTACGCCAGTCATCCATAAATCCTCAGGCAACTGAGATGCCTGCAATTTTTTCTTGGTGCTGGTGATCCAAGTAGTGGTCTCCTCCGGACTCTCATTTCCCTTATAAGGTTTGGGGTCCATCTGCACGTAGTCCTTCACTGAACCTACCCGTGCTGGTCTCACGGGAGCTAGTGTCGGAGCTGGTGCAGGTGCTGGTGCTGTCATCCTCTCCATAGCTGTCAGGAATCCCTGTCTCATCTCAGCAGCTTCCCGTCTTTGTTCAGCAGCTACCTGCCTCTGCTCAGCTGCTTCTTGCCTCTGCTCTACTGTTTGCTGTCTCTGTTCTTGCATCATCATGTGCATGAACTGAAACATCTGTTCCTGACTGTCTTGAGGCACAGTCGGGGGCACTCCATATGGTGTCTGAGGGTACTGCGGGGGAGGAGGAGGTACCCCAGTCGGTTGTGCACCAACTGGCTGAGACGTCTGCCCTGGTAGCAAAGGGTGGGTTAGAACTACCCTTGTGGACTGATCATCCGTACCAGATGACTGATTGTCTCTACCAGCAGCGGTATGTCCACTCCTTAGATTCATGATTCTGCAGAGATAAGATAGAAGGAATTGAGAATAGGACGGAAATAAACGAGATACAAAAGAATTTGTTCAAGGATAATCAAGAATGATATAGTCAAGTATGGATGAGACCTAATATTCTAAACCTAATTTGCAGGCTTGTTCAGTACAGTAACGTAATCAAACAAATTTCAGGACCTGCATGGGCCACCACTAAAAATATGTCACGCCCCAGTTCCAAATAATCGGATCGGGAACACGTGGCATGCCAGCTGTACAATCAAGCATAGCTAAACCCAATTTAATGGACTATGATCTGATTGTAGTACGCTGTAGTATAACTAATAAAGTAACATCACATGCAGGTAAACTAGTCTCATCCATGAAATAAAGTAATAGATAACTGAATGGAAAATAATCAGTGCCACAGAATCCAAATGTCAACTATGGCTAGAAGAGAATAATCCACTAAGTAAGTAAATGAGTACATCTGGAATGAAAATGAAGTAGCAAATAGAAATGAACGGAATACTGCAAATGAAACCCACATCTGAAGAAGTAGCTAGCCTCCAGAGGATCAAGGCTGCGGCTCCACCTCAAAGTCGTCGTCGACAAGTCCGTCTACTCCATAATCAGCCGGGAATAAGTGCTCGTCAAGCTCTGGAAAAGATACCAGGTCCTCAGAGGGACATAACAAATACACAGGAAAATGACATGCATGAATATACTGAACAGTAATGTAAAAGTAACGAATAGGAATGCCACCCAGTATTTCCCTAACCAAACAAGGACAGAAAATACAAGGAAGCAATAAGGTGTTCTAACCATCTATGTATAAATGCACTCGAGACATCTCTAGTGGCACATGAGAGGGGGAGAAGAAGAAGAAAATGCCACCAAGCGTTCTACGGTTAGAGAAACGAGGGGCTACGAGCATCCAGCGTACATTAAAAATAGAAATTCTCATACACCACTAGTAGACTCTCCCCACCCAATGTACTCATACCGTATACGCGGTACGAACAATATGCAAGACGTCATAGTAAATATAGTATAACTAAACCAAACTGCTACAGACTCAAGATCTTATGTTAATGGCCATTCAACACAGAACCTCTGCACTCAACTCACTCATATGTGATACGTGTCTGAGTCAGTGTCAAGTTTATACTAACTCTATACAAGGTAGTCATCAATGGAGACGAGTGCACACAATATTAATAACTGGTCAAATGTAAATACTGCATAGTAAATGTCAAGCAAGGTGTACTTGCCTGTGTCCAGCAACTGAGTATCCGGGTCCAAGGTAGAGTCCGAGTCCCGAGAAGCAAATAATCCTAAACAAGATTTATCTCTAATTAATTACTAATCAAACAAATTAAACAATTCATTTAATTACTAAGTACTCTATAATTTAAATTATTCTATTACTACTAGCTAACTAGTATCAAATTATTATGAATAATAATTATACAATAATAAGTAGGTAACCATACTTATTATCATACCATTTATATTCTGAAATTTATTTACAACTAAATATTTAATAGTTACTTAATTAATTAATGATAATAAATTAACTAACCATTTTAATACACACATGAATACACAATTCCTAATAATACTAACTTAAATAGTAAAAATCCTAAAAAATCATTTTTAGTCTATTTTAATAATAAACTAAATAATATCGGAATAATAAATATATATTATATATATATTTTACAGAAAATGAATTATTATCATTAAACTATTTATTAAATAACTAGTTGGATAATAACAATAAGTACTTAATAATTCTAAATAAATCCAAATAAATCACCACAAACCTTAAATTTAATCATTAAAACTAAATTTACAGTAGTAAAACAAAATTAATAATTATTTAAATCAATAAATAATTATTACACAATTTATTACATAAACCTAAACATGATTTTCTAAATTACTTTTAAGTCTTAAAAATTCGTAAATATATTTAAAATACATAAAATAAATTCCTAAATACCCTATTTACACATTTCTAACAGAATCTTATCACTTCACAAAATTACAATATTTATATAATTAATAACAATTAATTATATAATATATTCAACTTATGTAATAAATCTAGAAGTTACCCAACTAAATCTAAATAATTATAAATAATAATAAATAAATATTGGAATTATTTTTCTACAGAATAATATACTATTACAAACATTTTCTATTCAAACAATATTATTTAATTACTAACCAATTAAATAATATAAATTGAAAACGGTATTTTATAATTAGTTTGATTAATACAAAACTTCCAAGAAAAATCTAAATAAAATATTTTAAAAACCAATAAAATACTGGACAAATTTCCATAATTTACTTTATAATTAAATCTATATTTTCCATATAAATTATATTATTTAATTATTTACCAATTAAATAATATGCATCAAACGGAATTAATTAAACAGTTTTAATTCACAGTTTTTCACATAAAATAATTCTAAATTTAATTCCAAAAATTCTGGAAAAATTATTTTAAAATACTATATTAATTATACAAACTTTTTCATGTACAAAGTTTTATCTAATTCGTGATCAAAATATTACATAAAATTTAAAACAGTAAACACATTTAATTAATTACTAGCATTGAAACTTCATAATTAAATATAAATAAATACTAATAATTAATATTAATTCATACAAAAATTAGGTTAGAACCCCTACATAATTTCCAATGATTTCCTACATTTAGATCTAATTATTTATCCATTTATTCATCATAACAAATAATACAAAACTGAATAATCAGAATTTAAATACTAAAACTTGGTTTAAAGCATGCTAAGAGGATTTAATCCACGTGACAGCGCCACGGGGGGGGGGGGGGGGGTCGGGTTACCTCGCCACGCCGCAGGGAGGTGGAATGTCGCGAGGGGGCCGCCGGATCGGGGCCGGCCGGGCTGCAGTGCGCGCGGGGGGCGCCGGCTGCTACACGCGGGCGCGGGAAGCGCCGCGTCTCGTCGTCGACGGCGGGGCTCCGGGTGAGGGGGAAGGAGATAGGCGCGGAAGAGGGGGACGGGCTGGTGGTTTGATGGGGAGAGGTGGAGTTTGTGTGGAGGCAAGTTTAGGGTTAGGGTTGAGAGTGATTAGGTTCTCCTATAAGAATATATATATAGGAATGAGATCCAAATGAATAGGTCCCTAATGGGCTGGGCCTAGGTTAAGGTTAAATTAAGGATTGGGTTTAGCTGCTAAAAAATTTTAATACCAAAACTATACAAGCTTATATATATAATCTAATAGTAAACCAATAAATAGTAACACTATATATATATATCATATACTTCTAAACTTTATCAATAATTTAATAATTAGTGTAAAAGCATTTATTTAACAATTAACATTATTTAGTAACAAATAAATATTAATAAAATTAAAAAAATATTTTGAGGGGTTTTACACATTCACATGTTTATATTGTACTCTGACTCACTAGCCACTGTTAGTTCTCTACTTATAGTAGATATTTCTATTATAGTTCTCTCTCGGTTTACATTCTGTACTTTCTTCAATTTTCTGTATCTTACTTTACTGCATGATTATATTTTCTAACCTGCTATGATCTGTTGAGATGTATTGTGCTCGCTTCTGTCCGGACTGGACCTGTTGAAAATATTACAGAGGACGAGGAGGAGGCCTGTGTGGATACCTACTACGGGAAAACTCTAGATGACACCATTGATCTGAATTTCCAGCCGGATCCATTAGCTATAGAGACCGAGGCTCCCTAGTCTAGGTTTTACTATTATTGTCATTTGGGATCTGGATTGTATATATTCTTTTATATTCAGTAGTTGAGACTTGTATTTCTGGATGTTTGCTGAGATGATGTCTTAGACACTTAGACTCTTCTGATCTTCTGTATTTTATTTGAGTTTTATATCATATCGTACTTCTTCTTCCTTAGTTGTGATTGAGTTTACATTCTGCTATGTCACCCCCATTCGGAGAGTATAAACTGTTTAGCCTTATACTGTTAGATGCATTGAGACCTACGACAGCGTTCTACCGCCGATACTGCGGCATAGGCTGGGCGTTGTTACGTTCTCGTACCCTCACAGTGGGTGCGGGTCGTGACAACATCTTTCTAAATATCGTATTCCGACAATCTGGGTGGCGAATGAGAAAATTCTTGTTTTCTAGCTCTGAACGCGTCCTTGTTCTTTCTCCAAGGATGATTCGTTGGAAAAATTGATGGTGACAGTCAAAGAAAGAAGTTTTTCCTCCATGCTTAAGGCAGAACGCCTTACTATTTTCCATGCATATCGGACAGGACATGGTGCCGTGAATACTCCATCCCAACAGCATACCGTATGCCAGAAAATTATTTATTGTCCACATCAGTGAAGCTCTCATCTGAAAGTTCTGTTTCCTGGAAATATCATAGGTCGCAACGCCGATCTCCCACAGCTGTTTCAGCTCATCCACCATTGGCTGTAAATATATATCGATGTTTTTCATCGGATTTTTGGGAACCGGTATGATAGCTGTCAAGAACATATAATGAGTCTCTATAGATATCTATGGTGGTAGATTGTAAGGGCTAAGAATGACCGGCCAGCAGGAGTATTGAGATCTGGACTACCCGAAAGGGGCGAAGCCATCAGAATATAGCGCCAGACGTATATTTCTAGGCTCTGCAACAAAATCTGGATGACACAAATCAAAATATTTCCACGCCTCTCCGTCCGAAGGATGTAACAATTCTCCATCGTTCTTTGGGCGTTCTTCGTTGTGCCATGTCATTTGTTCAGCTGTATTCAGAGACATATACATCATCTGCAAGTGCTTCGTGATCGACAAGTAATGCATATACTTGTAAGGACGTCGTTTTCTAGTTGACTTTCCTTTTCCCTTTACTTGCTTGTAACGATCTGCATTACAGAAGCTGCAACTTTCTATGTCCTCCTTCTCCTTGTAGTACAACATGCATCCGTTGCGACAATAATCTATCTTCTGGTACCCTAGTTCCAGTTGTCGGACCATCATCTTTGACTTGTAGAAGTTTTTTGGGATATCTTTTGATTCCTTCGGTAAGTTCTCCGTCGTTAGTTGTGTAATCCGATCATAGCAAGCTTGTGGCAAGTTGAAATCGAACATTATGTTCAACAACCGCATCGTCACTGACAGTACGGAATGAGTCTCACAATCAGGATGTAGAGGAGTATTTGCATCCTGAAACATATAATAGAACTCCTTAGCCTCGGGATTAGGATCCTCCGGATCAAAATTAGGCCCTGCCGCATCGTACACCATATCTCGTGCACGATTCTGCAGGTCTCAATAATCAACAGAGCATCTGTCGTCCATGACAAAATCCGTTACAGTATTTTCTTCAAAAGCATAAGTAGCAGCATTCGTAATATGTCTTTCTGCATATAGTTCATCTTGCGATGACCACATGCAATAATCGCTTACGAAACCCTTACGGGTTAAATGATCTCTCACAGTCACCAGTTCTTCGTAATGTCTATTGCGACAATTACCACATGGACACTTGATTTTGTAACCGTCCATGTACTGAGCTTTGCTCATGGAATACTTAAGAAATACTTCCACGCTTGCCTAAAAATCGTCACTCACACCTATTCTGCTCTCGTGTTGTCGTTTGTACATCCATGTACGATCAAAGAAGTAATGATCCATCGCAGATTGGATATGAAAAACTGTATCGTAAGACAACCAAAATTACTATGTAATCATGTACTCACCAATAACCGGATGTAACTGAGTCCGGGGGTACTCCGGGGCCCACCTTGCAATAACTGGTAGATCCGCTGGTATAGGCCGGATGTACTTAGTATCGACCATATCAGATTAGTATCGGTCTATCGGTTTGGTATAGGCCGTATCAGATTGGTATTGGCCTTAGCAAATTGGTATCGTCATATCCGCTATGTATATGTATCGGCCGTATAACTAGGATTTGTATTGGCCTTATCGATTCGCAATAGACGTATCCGATAGGTATCGGCCGTGTCGGATTAGTATCGACCGTATCAGATTAGTATTGTGGAAGGTTTAGTAACAACTGTACTTGGATTTCTTTCTTCTCGAGCTAGATTACCATTGCAAGAGAGTTACGAGAGCGTAAAAAATCTCCTAAATATTGATGTTTACGAGAGTGATTGGCCAGTTACAGTAACATAGCTCGAGAGAGTGACTGGCCAATCACTCCCGTAAACTTCAATATTTAGGAGATTTTTTACGATCCCGTGACTCTCTTGCAATAGTAATCTAGCTCGAGAAGAAAGAAATCCAAGTATAGTTGTTACTAAATCTTCCACCATATGAATCTGATACTGCCTATACTAATCCGATACGCCGATACCTATCGGATATGGCCGATACCGAATCGATAAGGCCAATACGAATCCTAGCTATACGGCCGATATATATCGGATAGGACGATACCAATTCTCTAAGACCAATATCAACCGATACGGTCGATACTTATAAGTACCTATGGTCGAGGAGGTTGACCCGCTGGTACATCCATGTACGATCAACGAAGTAAAGATCCATTGCAAATTGGATGTAAAAATTTGTATCATAAGACAAACTAAACATAATTAGTTCGATACCGATACTGATTCCGATACTCAATGAAATAGTCCAATACCGATACCAATATCCGTCAAAGGATTCTGGCTCGCTCCACCAACTAAATTTTGGTTTTGGTTTTGGTTTTGGCTTTGGTTTTGGTTTTGGTTTCGGTTTGGGTTTTAGTTTCGGTTTCGGTTTTGGTTTTAGTTTCGGTTTGGTTTTCGTTTCAGTTTTGGTTTTGGTATTAGTTTCGGTTTTGATTATTCGGTTTTAGTTATGGTTTTGGTTTTGGTTTTGAATATACTAAATTCGGTTCGGTTTCGGTTTTAAAAAAAAAATCGGTTTCCATTTCGGTTTTAAAAATATTCGGTTCGGTTTCGGTTTTGAATATACTAAATTTTATTATTCGGTTTCAATTTCGGTCCAAAGTTTATATATACTCCTATATATATATACTAAGTTTATATATATATATATATATATATATATATATATATATATATATATATATATATATATATATATATATATATAAAACTTTTGGTGATTATAGGCCAATCAGTTTGTGTTATATATATATATATATATATATATATATATATATATTTTATATATATATATATATATATATATATATATATATATATATTTTATATATATATATATATATATATATATATATATATATATATATATATATATATATATATAAAATATATATATATATATATATATATATATATATATATATATATATATATATATATATATATATATATATATAACTTTTGGTGATTATAGGCCAATCAGTTTGTGTTCGGTTTTGAACAAAATAATTTCCAAGCTTCTATCTCGTCGCCTTGCTCCTCTTCTTCCTAATCTTATCTCACCGGAACAAAGTGGCTTTGTTCAAGGTAGAGAGATAGTCGATAACATATTGCTAGCTCAGGAAATGATGGCGAGAATGAACAAAAAACATAGGGGAGGGAACGCCGCTATCAAACTTGATATGACAAAAGCATATGATAGGGTTGATTGGAGATTTCTTTTGAAGGTGCTTCGTCGCTTTGGTTTTCATAACAAATGGGTGGACATGATGTTACGCCTAGTGAACAATGTGTGGTATGCGCCATTGATTAATGGTGAATCTACTGAATATTTCCAATCCTTCCGCGGCGTTCGACAAGGGGATCCCCTATCCCCAGCATTGTTCATCATAACGGCAGAGGTTCTATCGCGTAGCCTGAAGAAGTTGACTGATACAGAAGGGTTTTCGTCTTTTTCATCTCCTCGTGGCTGTCCTGCGATCACTCATTTGGCATATGCGGATGACCTCCTTCTATTCTCGGCTGGGGATCTTCGTTCAGTATCAAAGATTACAGATCTTTTGTCTACTTATGAGGCTATCTCGGGGCAGCTAATCAACAAGGGTAAATCTTCTGTTTACATATCAAAGAATATTCTGACCGAGAGGGGTGCGGAGCTGGCTGCTAGAACTGGTTTTCAGATTGGTGTACCACCATTTACATATCTCGGCTGTCCTCTCATGGCTGGGCAACGCAATGGGGGAATATACGAGGAGCTTGTCAACCGCATCAGGATTAAGTTAGAGGGTTGGCATAACAAAATCCTATCTCCAGGTGGAAAGCTTGTGTTGATTAAGGCGGTCTTGACATCCATTCCAGTATACACTTTAGCAGCATGTAATCCGCCTCTAGCGGTTCTTCGTCGAATGGAAAGCATGTTCTCCAGTTTCTTTTGGGGAGCTCAGGAAGGACTGGCTAAGAGAACGTGGCTAGGATGGGACTGTATTGCTAGAACTAAACAAGAAGGAGGCCTTGGTATCAAAAGGTTAGAGGACATGATGAATGCTTTTACCATTAAGCTATGGAGGAAGTTTATGACCCAAACCAGTCTTTGGACGATATTCTTCACGGTGAAGTACTGCTCTATGGCTTCTCCTATTGATGTTCGTATAACCTCTAATGCCTCTCATGTTTGGAAGAGACTTATCGCGGGTAGAGATATGGCGCAACACAACATGTATCCGATCGGAGACACCTGGAGTTGGGGTATTCAAGCCAGGAAGTTCACTGTGGCTTCGGCATGGGACATTGCTCGAATCCAGCGGCCTATATTGCCAGACTTTGCTCATATCTGGAGCACATGTATCCCAATCAAATGGACAGTACTTCTTTGGAGGACTTTGCACAACAAACTTCCTACGGATGATAACATCGCACGTCTGGGTTTTAGTCTTGCTTCGAAGTGTCACTACTGCCTCATCAGTGATATTGAGACTCTGGACCACATTTTGCATAAAGGAGAATTGGCTAGGGGTGTATGGGGAGCTATCCATTCAGTTTACAAGGTTCGGGACAGAGGAAGGACTCTCATTGAGCGACTGCGGGATTGGTGGAGAAAGAAGAACAAGCACAAGAAGGCGATTGTTGCAGCAGCGGTGATCTGGGTTCTTTGGAAGAATAGAAACAAGAATAGATATGAAAATTCGGGTTTTTCTATTCCTATGTTGATCAGTGAAGTCCACAGACAAGTGGAGAAGGCTACTATCAAATGTAGGCACACTTAGTGCTTTTTGTACTCTTTCCTACATTGAATAAAGTTCTGTTTAATATATATATATATATATATATATATATATATATATATATATATATATATATATATATATATATATATTTTGTGTGTGTGTGTGTGTGTGTTTAGGCCAATCTTGATCAAAGTCAAACTTGGTCAACTCTGGGTCAACCCAAGTCAATATATAGTCAAACTAGGTCAACAACAAAGCTATCTAGGGTTAATTTGGTTAATGGTCAACTATTGGTCAAACTTTGTTAAATTAGCCTATTAGGTTCAATACTAAGTCATTCGAGGCCTATGGCTAGTCAACTAAAGTCCACAAGTCCAAATAGCCTATTGGTCAACTATAGGGTCAAATATACTCTAGGCCTATATCCAATATAGGTACAATACATACATTATACCTTAGATTCATTATCAACATACTTCATACATTCATACATATTTATCAATGCATTATATTACTATATACATTATGCATTAAATTATTCAGGTTTTATGTTATAAGAAACTTGATTTTCAGTTCATGCATATTCATTACAACCATTAAGTTGCATACATTGATACTTGCATCTCATATTTCATATCATGCATTCATACTCTATTAGATACTTGCAAACCTTGTATCAAGTCTCAGGTTTGCATCAGAAAATGGTTCTCAGTTCACATTCATCTATCTCAGGATTTCAATAATTTAAACCAACTAGGCATACATTACATTACAAGTGAATTAGAAAGGGGGAAAAAGGAATGTGAAGGGGGCTATTCTCAGTTTCAGTTCATATGCATTACATTAGTTAGGATACCTACATGCTCATTCATTTTATTCAACATTTACATGTTTACATATCATATATATAAAAAGAGGAAAAATGAAATGAAAAGGGAAGGGAAAATAGGACAATGGACTGAAGTAGATTTATAAAACCAATCTCAGGTTTGCATACATTCTCAGTACAGTGCATACATTTCATACATATCTTGCATAGGTAAGGAGGATATATATCATATACATATCATATTTACATTATATATTACCTACATGCTAACCATTCAGTTTAAGTTTTCTGAACTCAGGTATTGAGAATGAGAATGTGACAGTGAATAGATTCGATATGTTAAGCTAATTTCAGTTCATGCATCATTCAGTTCACATCAAAACTCAACAATTTAATAACTCAAAATCAAACGCAATTCAAATGTTTTGAAAACTAAAACAAACACATCAGTAAAACCTAGGAATCTAAACAACATTAACATCCCCCTCCGCCCCCCCTGTGGCCTCCCCCACCACCGGGCCCCCTCCGCTCCCCATCCCCGCGGCCTCCATCCCCCCTTCCGCCACCCTCGCGGCCTCCATCCGCGCCCCCCCGGGGGGCCTCCCACCACAGCCGACTCCCCCACTACGGCTCCCTTCCGTCCCCCACCGCCAGCTACCTCTGCCCTCCTACCCCCGCGGCCTCCATCCCCCTCCCCCCCACGCGGCATCCCACCACGGCTCCCCTCCGCCCCCACCCCACCGCCGGCTACCTCCGCCCCCTCCCCCGCCGCCCACAACCCCCAAGAGAGAGAGAGAGGGAGTACCTTTGAGAGAGAGAGAGAGAGCACTCCAAGAGAGAGAGATGAGAGAGAGAGAGAGATAGTTCGAATGAAATTCTTTCCCCCCCGTCGGTTCAATTTAAGTTAGGGATGGCAATTTAGCGATGGACTGTCGACGGATATATCCGTCGCTATGTAGTTATAAATTTTCTATGAATTTTTATATATTTTTTCGCCTGCTGAGTGACTATGTAGCGACGGCTGCAGGTTCCGTCGCTAAAACTCATCAGCTGGGCGACGGACTATCCGTCGCTAAAACTCATCAGCTGGGCGACGGACTATCCGTCGCTACGTAGTCGTCCAATTTTCTGCAATTTTTTAAACATTTTCCACCCAAATATTGACTAAGGAGTGACTACCTAACGATGGATACATTGTCCGTCACTACTTCGCCGACGTCGTACCTACGGGTGTACGATAACTTTTCACCCTTAAAATTAAAAAAATATTGCCTGTGATTAGACGATAAACCGTCAGTATAGAGTCGGAAGGAGTCCGTCGCTACTAGCGACAGACTTAATCCGTCGTTAACAGGCCGTCGCTAAAGCGATAAATTTTGGTAGTGAAATAAAATATCCAGAATAGCCGGCTAAACATGTGCCAGTGGCTAAACACCAAGTACAAAATTAATGATTTTAGAGTCGTGGAGAAGAAACCCACTCGAGTCCATTGACGTCCATATTTCTAGTATACACCATCTTTTGGGAAGAAAGCTGGATCCTCAGTCTCTGCTACGAAATATGACCAATAACAAGTACCACAAGGAAGCACATATGGATAAGACAAAACCCAATCAATAATTAAGACCTGGGCCACACGTTATAGGCTTATATCATATCATCGAGACAATACGACACCCTTACAACCAAATAAGAAAAAAAGGTGCCAATATCGTGCCGAGATAAAAATATATCATATATCCATGGTCAGGTTAGTGACTTCTATTTTGCAACTTCGGTCCATAGCATGTCGTACCACAATAGCCTAATCCAACAACCAAACAAGGACATGGATTGGACCACACACCACAACAATACATGTTTCTCGGCTACTAACAGAAGAAACATATCACAAGCATGTCAGTTTACAAACGACTTATCAATCCTATGGCTTTCTATAGTTTGTCTGGGTTATCCTAGTAATGCTTATATATAGGAATTATCCGATCGTGCCGTATCCAAGCAGGGCTAGCTGAACCAATAATAATGCATAGCATATAACATGTAGATTGCACCGGTCCCTCATAAGTCCACCACGCTTAAACAGATCAATAGCAGTTCCAGCCCTGCTAGACTATCATTATGAACCCACCATCTCAACATCATCTAACTCCATAAGAAGAACAGTGATATATGACAATGATAATACTCACAAGATCTAGTAGGTAGATAAATCACGAAACAATATAAGGAGAGGAACCCAAGTAACAAGTAAGAGAAATGTATAAAGCAATATAGTCTTAAAGACCTAATCCAAGTCTAGATAAAGCAACATCCATGTGCGCCATATCCAAAAATATATAAACAACCCAAATAATATTTCAGAGACAAATCCGGTCATAATCTAAGCTAACTAAACTAGGCATATATATATATATATATATATATATATATATATATATATATATATAAGTAATCTATTTTGCCGAAGGGTCCAGTCCTTGGGTTTCCTGTGTGTCGTAATAAGTTGGACACATATCCTAGCCCGTCAACTGAAAAATATCATCTAGTCAGAATTGGAACAAGTATAAGCATGATACATTGTTCATGACATGATATAAACTATATAACAATGAAATAGGATATGGGAAATACGGTAAACAAGGAAGAACATGAATCATGGTACAACAATAGAAAGTAAACATGTAAACAACGATCATATAGAAAAACTAAAACTATAAGTAAACATGGCATATAATAGTATATATGTGGACAAAAAAACTAACAACAATCTAGGTGTCTGAAAATAACACGATCTATAGGTGATCGGCTATGCACGGTCTACTATTATCCAGAGTCAACATTATCCACGGTCTATCACGATCTACATAAAATACGAAAAACAAGATCTATAGGTTTGATCACATATGTAAGGTATTTTTTTCCATCCGACTAGTAATCACGGATTCAAGTCACAACACGAAACATGTAGCATAATAAACATGATAAACACGGTAATCACTAAGATCATGAAACATGGTAAACACGAGTAGAGTCCGTAAACACTAATCTCGCGTAGCCAGTTTGACATGAAACACGAAATGCATATCAAAATCATAAAATAGAGGAACTATCAGAAAATAAAAGTAATTATTGCAAGCACTTGCCTATGGTCCTAAGTTGAAAATCTAGATCAAAACCAGTGTCCACGTCAAAGTCCAATGAACCTACATACATCCAATCATTTAAATGAATATTTGAAATTAAATTAGGCATCTACTCAATTACTAGGCTCTAAGGGTTTTCTAGGTCTCGACCATCCTATGGATAGGCTCATACCCATACTCCTATGTCATACCTACATAGCATACCATGCATCATACTGTCACTTCTATATGTACACATGCATATGTATATCTACCCTCGACTTTACATGCCTTACATGCTGTTATGATCCGCTCCCGAATAATCGAATACGAGTCGGGCACGCCTAGCCTACGTTGAAAGACGCAACGCAGTAAGTTGTACAATTCTAAGAAAAACTCCAAGTCACAAGCTAATTATAAACATCCACAGCATCTACAACGTTCCCAGAGAGTCACTACACTTGGCCATTAATACAATTAAAGAAATAATAATGCCAAAGACAAATCCGGTAACCAAAATAAAATATAAAACTTTGAAATCTCAAAATAATATATAGGATAAAATCTCTAAAACAAATCTAGGAAATGATCTAATCTAGATCTCTACAAATCCTATGTCCATCCTGAAACACAACTCCAACTGGCTTTGGGCTCTGGCCCATAAATGTGGTATAATATCCTCAAGTATACCTGCAACGTAACCTGTCAAAAAAAGAGCAAAGTACAACTCCGACAAGAAGCACTATACATAGTAAATTGAAATGCATGAATAATGAACTGTAGTATGAACTATGGTACAAGAACTAGAATATGAACTATAGTACAAGAACTGGAACAATGAACAAGACAGTCAATGCAATAGTGAAGTTTGAAATAGCTACCAGAGTATGTGACCGGCTGGGGGTAGACATGGTACATGGTATATGAATAATGGTATGGCTTAGAGTCCCACATGGACGATGTGAGACCTAAGCTATTGAATAGTACCCAGCTAACGTTTGGATTTGGTCACATATCTGTAGTATTTTCCCTCCCCCAATGTACAAATAAAGAATAATAACATGATGGGTACCAGAACCAGAAGCACATGCACAATCGTGTGTACAACATGTCCAATATGAGAGAACATGAAGCAAGACAGAAATACAGAGTAAAGAATTCGAGTCGGTGTACTTGCCTTTGTTCTTGCAAATCAAATCTGTCTCAACGTTCACCTAGAGTATGGCAAGAATAGATTAATTTCTAGCAATTAGCAATTGGCTAATATTAACTAGCTAACTCTTTATATACTAGCTATCATTAGTTTTTAAAAAAATATTATTTAGGTAAATCATTATAATCACAACAATAGAAAAACTATCCAACATCTTATTAAGGAAAATAATATTATGAAACTATGTTTTACTTAACTTGAAATTACCTTAAACTACTTTTAGGTAGATATGTATTGGAAAGATACTTAAATTACCAAAATATAAAATTATTAGTATAAAATACTATACATTTATACTTAATATTAGTTAACAAATATAGTGTAAATACAGTATGAATATAAATAAATTACGTACAACCATTCATAGATACTGGGCTGGCCCGCTGACCCAGCCCAGCTCTCCTAATAATTGAATTATTCTAAACAACTATACTAACTCAGGAAACTCCCAGGCCCACTGATTAATTCAGAAACTTAAATATCCTAATTGGCTTGAGCCCAACTAGTCCAGTTCAACAACCTACAAATCTTCTTTGTAAATTTCCTTGGCCTAAACTGCAGCTTCATGCCAACCCATACTCAATCCCAGCAAACCAAACAACTAAAGCCCAACAATTCTCCCCATATGTGCAGCAGCAAGCTCATATACACAGTTTAGCTCATATAGGGACCAAGCCCGATTGTACAAGTTTGAACCTAACGACTACTACTCTGGACAAGGCATCAAAATGCCATACATCCACCTGGGTTTCCATCCATACCACATTTCAGAATATAGCACCGTTTAAATATAAATCAAAGCTATATAACCATCATTAGTCATTAAACACACCCAGATTACTCCAATATGCAAGGCCATAACCTGCTGGTTGCTTATTGCTCAAATGCAACTTCTGCAAGCCACACAACAACCAAACCCATTTGATTTCCATACCAGTCTAAATTAAACATTCACTCCCAGCATAGCCCAGTCCTTGCAATTGACCTTATCATTCAACCTACATATTCAGCCCATTCTCAAATTTAAATTCTTGATTGTGCCATTGCAACACTTGAACCCAGCAGTCCAAAATCATAAGTTTAACTGAACCTTCAAACCAAAATTCCCCCAAAACTCAACAGGTGCAAACTAAAAGCAAAAAGGATTAAACCATACAAACCTAGCCATACAAACTTGAATCTAACGGCTACCTCAACTTCAGCAAAAATGAATAAAACAGAGCCAGTTCTCTTCATAATCGAGGCCTAGTATTTAATTCAACGGCTACTATCCCTTATAATTTCAAAACATATAGCAAGAACCCATCTGAACTATATAACAGAACATACACACAATACCCAACGCTGAAGTTCAAATACAACTTCTGTTAGAAATAATTTTATTTTTTTCTTTTGAAATCTACAAACAAAATAAACAAATTAAAAGTTACCGGCCTCCGGGGAAGTCGCGCACGTAGCACTGCCCTAAGAGTTAATCCGGGTCTATGTGCAGACTTTTCCAGATGCTCCTAGTGGTAAAACCCCCCGCTCTACCGGTTTCCCGTCGTCACACACAACTCAGGAAGATTGACCCGAACTTAGCTTTGCCCAGAAAATAAAATAAAATGAAGAAGAGTGTTTAGGGTAAGGAAGAGAGAAAGAGACATGATTTTTTGACCTTTTGTTCATGTCAATTCACTTTTCAAAGAAAAGAATGCATGGAACATATATAGAGCCATGACCCATCCCTTATAATTAAAATGTTTTCAATGAGGCATAAAGAGCCATAAAATAGTATTTGAATGGTGTGATGAATATAAATAAATAGGAAGTTAATAAGATTTAACATCCAAATAAAATAATCCATTTATTAGGAAATAATTGTATTTAAAAATTGGTTTTTTTTATAATAATAACAACAATCCCTCCAAAAAACCAAGTTTCTAAAAAAATAAAACAAAAACAAAGATAACAATATTCAAAAAATAAATAAAATCAAAGTACAAAATTTCTGGGCAAGTGAATACTATGCATAGATGAGATGGACTACAGCCTTGAATCTCACGTAGTGACCATTGTCTTTGTCTGAAGAAGTGCTTGATGGACTATGCCTTGAATCAGACTTCTTAAACCAGATTCAGAAAATGACACACATAGTACGCTAGAGGTTCTTGGGTCTATCGGGTGGCGTGTTTGAATGGACATGCGCACTTTTACACATTCATGAGAGTTGTCTAGGATCGTCCTGTCCTATAGTCGCGGCCCTCACAACCTCTCATATAGGTAAGTCCTTAAGGGTTGGTGATAGGAATCAACCCTGCATATCATGCTTGGACTTATTAAGAGTTTAAACTCACCCTATCCATATCACAAAAAGAACACTGTCACCATAGGGATGGGGTATGAATGTACACATATACAGCCTCCTGAACTTTTATTTTAAAGAGAATTTAATCTCAGGTCAGTGTTCCATAATAGTCACCTAATCCAGCTTGTTCCTATCCATTGAACCGACTTCTTGGGATCACCAGTCAGACTCGGTTGAGTTGCCACTGTTGGTGACTATACTATGGGCTTAACCCCATCCCCCTCGATGATTCTAGGATTAATTTCCTAGACAAACTCTTCGTCAAGAGTAAACAGACTCTTCGTCAAGATATCTGTATAGTTCTTTATGACTTATATAGTCAAGAACCATATTTTTATCTTTTAGGCTCTTTTAATGCCTTAAAATGCAGCTGCAAGTACCTGTTCATCTTAGAATTCACAAGATCATACTTTAGCAATTCTTTAGCATAATTTATAAAAATGATAGGTACAAAAATATGTATATCATGTATATGTATAATAAGATGCTTAACATATTCAATACTTCATGAAGTCATAGTAAGAGTAAAATTTAGGCCTGCATCTATTTGATATATATATAGCAAAATATCTGATCCATTCAGCTTTAGTACAAACTATGTTTAAATATACAATTTCAAATTCTTTGATACTCCTAGCTACAACAGTTTGTCACATGGACCTATCAACTTATGAGTATCAATGTAGTTTCACAGATGAATCCTTATACTAGATCTTAGTAATTTTGAGTGTCTTTATATCCGAAGAAAATGTCATATAATGACTCAGTAAAAACACTTAAGAATCTTATGAAACCAATAGTAGTCCATTTCTTTAGATATTTTTGGTTTGACTAAGCCAGATATTTGGGGTGCCCTTAAATCATATTCTGTGTCATCAGAATCAAAGTGTGTGATTCCACTAATTACTGTATAAGTCCTAAGATAGTGAGCCAAAACGCATCTGAGTCTATTACCTCTTAAAGTAAGACACAGTAACTTTCAGTCTTGGCTCTAAAGATTTATCTTTACTAGCCATGTTAGCAAAAAATGACAGTATAAAGTATTAGAATAATAGTTTAAGAGATTTTGCTAATCAACTTTATCTTTAATTTATCAAGTGTTGATAAATTTGGGTTAGCTGTATGGACCGGTTCCCAGCTAGCGGAGGTCTACAGGGGGACGATTAAGTATCGTGTCGCTTAGGGCTATTTACGCCCGGTTGACAGAAGGACCCTTTCGGCTTGTACCCAAAATAATCTCAACTTTAAAAACTTAGATTTAAAGGAATTTGCAATTTCACTAACTATTTTTTTTTTGTAACTAAATTGTCTTAATGAATCAAAGAATTGTAATGTCACAAAATATAAGCAAAACAAAGTTTTTCTCAATATTGTGACTGAACAATATTGTAATATATTTTTTTCCCGACTAGAAAGTCTAATATTATGATAATATAGTCATTTAAGTTTCACACTAACATGCGAAGAATATCACTTTTATACAAGAATATACAGAACCATGTGTATAAACCAAGATAATTGGCTCATAGATTTCAACAATGTATTTCTCTAATAAAAATTAGAAATAAAAACGATCCAAAAATATATATTGTAACTACGAAAATTACCTTTCCAATTGATCGGAGCACTTTTGTACTTCTAATCTTGATTTCGGCTTAGTAATATCAATTCAAAAGAATATATCGTATTTTATTGAGATAGTTCCATTATTCCTGCTAAACAACCATTAATATCCACAAATTTGGAAAATATGATTTATAAAATATAACATTCGAGCAAAATTTTTTTTTTACGTGCCTTCACCTTAGCATATTTGAGCATTTCCTAGCATGTCACAATCTCTAATATATATTCTAACATGAAGAAATAACTATACAAGAATCATGTATGAAAAAAAAAAAATCTAACTCGGTCTTCAAGAAAATAAATGTTAATAATCTCCAGCTAAGTAAAACTTGTAGTTACTTTGTCTAATTCTTTTAGACAATAAAATTTCAACATAAAGAAGTATTTCTGATTCTTGTATTTCTAACAAACCACAATATTTTGCAAAATAAAATCAAAATAAAATCAATTAGACCAAATATATACAAAATATATTGTCACCAATGACAAATATCAGAAACTATATATCAAAGAAAAAGGATGGTAGAAAATCTCAAATTCTACTACAGACAATATGATGTGAATGTGTTCCATCACTAGTTGAACATATAATTTTGAGTATGATTTAAAATCATTTCTTTAATATAGCAATGTTCCAACATTAAAACAACAGCATCCTAGTGAAACATCATCAAAAGTCCAAGGTAAGCCACAAGACATGCAAACCAGACATATCGGATCAGAAGCCGAATACTCAAAATAGAATAAAACTTACACAAAAGAATGATAGGGAAACTATAATTGATCTTTCCTCATATAATGATTGGTAAATAAACAAACAAGCACACTCATTTCCATGTATAAGATTGTGTTTATGTTTGGTCAAAAGTCTGACTCCTTCAAAAGGAATGAGAAAATAAATAAATTGTATATAGAAGGAACA
The DNA here is from genome assembly GCA_029216955.1 of Iris pallida. Taxonomy (NCBI): domain Eukaryota; kingdom Viridiplantae; phylum Streptophyta; class Magnoliopsida; order Asparagales; family Iridaceae; genus Iris; species Iris pallida. The sequence continues at coordinate 4,726,671 of JANAVB010025399.1, read as the reverse complement.
AGAACAATAATGTTAATATGAAGAAATAAAAGGTTGAAAGTTTGAGACCTTTTGATATGGGAAGGGGAGATCTTTGGTTCAAGACAAGGTAACCAGTGAAGCTAGAACACAAGTTATACTTCTTATATCATTAATTTCAAGTTAAATAAGAAATAAACTACATCATACAATATACGTCTAAGATGCCAAGTGAAAAAAATATTATTATTACAAAACACCCAAGTCACTAGTATTTATATGAATGGAAAGTAGATCAGTTCATCAAAGACTTTGACCAAATTACATAAAATAGTTAACAACAGAAATGTAGAAATATAAATAAAACTTTCTCCAAGGAAATATAAGGAACAAACTCTCATTCTACATAGACATGATATACTTTCATGTCACACAAAAATTTGGCCCCTTCAACAAAGGAAACAAAAAAAATTGATATGACAAGACCAAGAACAACATAAATTATACATACAAGTGATTTCTTATTATGAACTTCTAATGAAAGAAAATAAATACGTAAAGAGTTGCAGTTTTCTTATGTAAATAATCAATATATATATAAAAAACTAGTCTTAATACAATGTATACATACAAGTCGTAAAAAAAATCATAGTATTGTCGGCCAATACCGATATAGTTTAGCATGGATGAAGACGGTGCCAAAACTTGAAAGGAATATAATAAATTATTTGAAAAACAATAAGACAATAATTTTTGATAGCTCTTGAGGCTCCTTGGTCCATATTCCTCCACATAGTACGTCTTTAGCGAAAGTCTTTGAGGACTCGACCATCACAATGACAAAACATGGCAATAACTAGGAGAACAAGTATCTTAGCCAAGTTTATTCCTTAGAGGAGTACTGAGAGAGCAAGGGGCAATGAGAAGGAGGTAATGAGTTTTCATATGTATATCTTTTTCTTTTCCAATAGGGCAAAATGAATATATATATATATATATATATATATATATATATATATATATATATATATATATATATATATATATATATATATATATATATATATATATATATATATATATATACACCCCCAGACCAACAATTAAATGGGTTTAATGAGAATTAAAATCTAATAAGACCACCAACAGCCAATGACCATTTAATAGGATCAAGTAATAGCTAATAATTTGGTCATTTAGGAGTCACTAAATGAGTTGTTGAAAACGGTCAGAATTGAAGAGCAAAATAAAAGACATTAAAGAGAGGATGTGTAGCCAATAACACTAAGAAAATATTATTATTATTTTTTCAGAGAAAATAATACAATCCCCTCAAAGAACTTAACTATAGTGTATAACTTTAACTCATAGATCAAACTGTTACCAATTCCATTCATAAACATTTTTGGATATCTTAGTAACTCATAAATATCTTGATTCTCTACTATTCGTGCAGCATAATAATAAGCAAAATAAATCTTTGGTCAGACACTAATTGAGCCAAGGTCACACCCTTTCTTGTTGGACTTTATTTGGTCATAGGTAATATAAGAATTTACTATACAGATTGAGCAAGCATGCGATACAAAACAAAGAATATAGTAAGGGCAGAATTTGAAAATCAGTGTTATTTGTGTGTTTGCTGTGACACACATTCCAAAGTCCAAAGTGTACGCCAAATCAATTTTGTGTCCATGTCTCTATTCCTATATTGACATATCGTATGTGTATCAAAATAACAAATAATCTACTTCCCAAAACTAAAATGCATGCAATGTGTTAAGTAACGGACACGACATAAACACAATACTCTAGGATACAGTAAAGCATGCCAATACATACTAGTGTTTCCGTGCCCATACTTTGTGGATTGGAACAAGTAACACATAGGACATAAAATCTTGTGAACTAAAATAAGAATATTGTCTTGAGAATCATATATAAACTAATATTAGAAAAATATAGGACCACAATCTTATATTGTACCTTTAAGACCTTGCAAGTAGTATAGTGCCCATATGACCGCAAAATACTAGAGGCATGAAGCAACTAAATTGTAAGACAATTTGATTCATAAAGCTCATATCCTTAAGAACCTTCTTTGAAAGTTTCTTACTATGTTTACGGACAAGACAAAAATGTGTAGTGGAAAAAATGATCCAATTGTAATCTAGAACTAGAAAATCACGTTTTTGTCAGAAACTGGTATTATGTATAACGTGGTTAGCAAAAGTGACTTTGTACTAATGCATATCTTTTGATACTGGATGAAGTTGTATATATATATATATCAGAATACAATATGACTTTTTGATCAATATTCAGAATGTAAAAGTAACAGGGCATACCAAGAATTAACTCTTAGATTGTTAGAAATAATTTTATTTTTTCCTTTTGAAATCAGCAAACAAAATAAACAAAATTAAAAGTTACCGGCCTCCGGGGAAGACGCGCACGTAGCACTGCCCTAAGAGTTAATCCGGGTCTATGTGCAGACTTTTTCGGATGCTCCTAGTGGTAAAACCCCTGCTCTACCGGTTTCTCGTCGTCGCACACAACTCAGGAAGATTGACTCGAACTTAGCTTTGCCCAGAAAATAAAATAAAATGAAGAAGAGTGTTTAGGGTAAGGAAGAGAGAAAGAGATATGATTTTTTGATCTTTTGTCCACCACTAAAAACGTGTCACGACCCGCACCCTAGATTAAGTGCACGAGACGTGGGTACGTCCAGCCTACGCCGTAGTGTCGGCGGTAGAACGCTGTCCTAGGTCAAACATCTAACAATATAAAGGTACCTGTACAGTATATACACTCCGAATGGAGGTGACATAGCAATACAGTCTCAATCACATCTAAGGTAGAGCATCATAAGGATAGATAAAACATGAAATCCTAAAGAGATACATCAGAGAGAAGTCTAAGTGTCTAAGATACACAAACTCAGAAATACATCTCAAAGCTCAAAATGCAGTAATCCATAAAGTGAATACAACTCAAGACAACTGAAATAACTATCTACACAACCTCTACTGTGTCTCCTCTAGGCTAGCAGGCAACATCCAAGCTATCCGTAAAATTTGTCAACAGGTCCAGTCAGGACAGGAACGAGCACATATCTCTCAAAACAGTTCATAACAGGTTAGGAGTATAAATCATGCAATAGAGTAAAATACCGGAAATGCTGAAAAGGAAGTACAAGAAAATAGGAGATATTTTGTAACTGAAAGTAAATACATGATAAGTAAAGACTGTAAGTGGCTAAGGGCTTGTTTGGTAACCGGATTTCACTATTTGGATTTGGATTTGGAAATCCTCCAAATCCAAATCATGGATTTCACTATTCAAATCCAACTCCAACCAAACAAGGGATTTGAATTTATGATTAATAATTAAATTATAGTCATGATCAATAATTAAGCTATTAATTAATTATAATTATTATTATTTATAAAATTAATAATTAACGATTAGTAATTAATAATTGACGATTAGTTATTATTAATTATAGAATTAATGATTAATGATTAGTTTATTTTTTAAATAAATAACGATTAATAATTAAAGATTAATAATTAATAATTAACGATTAATAATTAATAATTAATAACTATAAATTATAATTAACGATTAATAATTAATAATTAACAATTGATAATTTTTATTAACCATTAATAATTATAAATTATAATTATTGATTAATAATTAATAATTAACGATTAAGTAACTATAATTAAATATTTTAAAAATAGTAATTATAAATTAATATTATTATGATTAGTAAATTATTAACTAAATTATTATAAAATATGATTCTAATTGTGATTGAAATAATATTAATTAAGATTATAATAAAATAGTTATTAACAAATTATTAATTAATATTATAATAATACTAATAAATTATTAATTATGATTATAACGAAATTAACTAATTAACTAATTTTTAATTAATAATACTAAACATAGGATATGATTATTAATTAATATTATAATAATACTAATAAATATTAATTTATATTATAATAATAATATAATAATACTAGTAAATTATGATTATTAACTAATTAATAAATTATTAATTAATATTATAATAATACTAATAAATTATTAATTATGATTATAACGAAATTAACTAATTAACTAATTTTTTAATTAATAATACTAAACATAGGATATGATTATTAATTAATATTATAATAATACTTATAAATTATTAATTAATATTATAATAATAATATAATAATACTAGTAAATTATGATTATTAACTATTTAACAAATTATTAATTAATATTATAATAATACTAATAAATTATTAATTATGATTATAACAAAATTAACTAATTAACTAATTTTTTAATTAAGAATACTAAACATAGGATATGATTATTAATTAATATTATAATAATACTAATAAATTATTAATTAATATTATAATAACAATATAATAATACTAGTAAATTATGATTATTAACTAATTAACAAATTATTAATTAATATTATAATAACACTAATAAATTATTAATTATGATTATAACGAAATTAACTAATTAACTTATTTTTTAATTAATAATACTATTTTTTATTAATTAATAATACTATTAAAATAGTTATTTTTTTATTAATTAACTAATTTTTAACGAAATTATTAAAGAATAATTATTTTTAACGAAATTATTAAAGAATAACTAATTTTTAATTTACTAATTTTTAACAAAATTATTAAATAATGAATAACTAATTTTTAATTTACTAATTTTAACAAAATTATTAAATAATAAATATTTTAACGAAATTATTAAAGAATAATTATTTTTTTCCTCCAAAATCCAACCAAATCCAAGTTTTGGATTTTGTCATACTTTTCATATCCAAATCCATCTCCAACCAAACATAGGATTCCATGGATTTCTCTCCAAATCCATAAAAATTCAAATCCTGCCTCCAAATACGGTTTACCAAACGGGCCCTAAGTGATTTAGAGTACAATATGGTTATGTAAACGGCTTAGGAGCACATGAATACAACTAAGAAGCACATGAATACCTACCGGGGATAATGATCACATAACCAATTCTACTCACCCTGCCCCAATCAATACACAAGGATCCATTCAAGTTACGTTATTGGCACATGAATACAGCTAAAGATACGTGAACTCATGTAATGAGAAGTACATGAGGCACATGATAGTACATGAAGGCACATGAGAACATGTAAATACATGAACTAGTACGACTAAAGGAGTACCTGATGCACATGATAAAGTACATGAACATGAAATACCGATGCACCCGTAGAGGGATAACATCTCAGGAAAGGATCCATATAGTAATAATCCGTGAAGATACGTGTCAGCATCAAGTAAAGTAATCTAGAGCAAGAATATAGTCCAGACAGGTATGAAAAGATCAGAGAATGTACTCGTCTGGTATCCTGAATATCTGAAGAGAATATATTGTCCGAGGAGTGGTGTCTGGCTCCTATAGAACAGTACAAGTCACTACATGTCCAAAATAGTAAAATAGACTGCTACACTGCATTCTACATAATGTTTTGGTCAATCTAGGCTAAAGTCAACCCTTTGTCAACTCTAGTCAACTACACTAGTCAAAGTAGGTCAACTAGGTCAAGTCCTAGTCCAAACAAGTCTAACAAGTCTCACTAGGCCAAACCAAGCCTAGGCTAGCACTCACACAATCACAAGGCAATGTGAACCACAACAATGCATAATATAAAATAGATACTATGTATAAATATATACCTTCATACATATATGCATATCCACATTACATACATATTTATATATATAGACATATGTTACATCATGTATATTTACATAGTCACATAAATATATACATTCATCCACATTTACGTACATACTTTTATACATTATATATGTTAACATTCATTACAATGCATTATATTTTACTTATACCTTTGATTCATTCATTCATTCATATATGACATTCATTCATGCATTTATACATTCATTCATTCTGTTATCACTATATACATATTTGATTCATGTATCCACACATACATACATGGATACACAACATACATGTATACATTTATACATGCTTATATTGCATACATGCATACATATATGTCATGTATACATACATACATTGCATACATGCCTACATACGTATCATATATGCATACTTGTATTCATTCATGCACATTACATACTTACATGCATCTATATATTATATACATTGTATACATGTAAAAATAGAAGAAGGAAAAAAAAAGGAAAAACTGAAATGGAAAGGGAAGGAAGGAAAAATATAAGAAAAAAAATAACAGTGGACATATACATGCTTGCATCATATATTTTACATTACCATACATGATATCATTATATATTGTATTACATTATGTATACATTATACATTCATATCTATCATTACATGTATACCTTGCATTCATATCTAGCATGCATTATATACTTTCATGCATACATTGTATATCATTCTTTTATTCATATATTAATGCATTGCTTACATACATTACATAGATTGCATTCCTACATGCTTGCATTCAACCATATATATACATTAATGTAAAGAGGATACATATCATATATATATCATTTTATTCATCTAACATATCATGCATTACATACTCTATATTTATTTAATATCCATACTACATAGGCTCATAGGTTACACAAAACGTCTATGTCGTATAGTCACTCTTCTACTTAAAATCAATACTGTACCAATTGTGCCTTTACTAAATTCCAGGATTAAAGTATGTCATATTCCTTCGTGTTAACTTTCCGAAACTTCAAATGGATCGCATTTTCGTGTCCGGAAGCTCCCGGAATCGCGAAAATACCGAAACATGTTCGTCTTTCGTACAGCTGATACTCAAATAATTTTACAAAAAGTTCTAGAATGTTTTTGGCTTATTAAAATATATATTTGGAAAACTAACTTCGATACGCTTCTTTAAAAAAAATGGAAGATTAAAAGGAGTTCTAAGCTAAAAGTTATGACATTTCTAAGTTGCTTTGGTTAATAAAAACGTGGATGAATATTATGACGAATTTGAGTTATTTTGGACAAAAGAAACACATGTAGGCCAAGATACTTGGATACCAACATAGGTATCCAAATGAAACTCATTCTAACCATCCTACTAAGATCAATCCACTCTCTAACCATTCTAAAATTGAATTTAAATATTTATTTAAACTATTAACATACAAACATACACATGGGGTGTCCTAATTTGGAATCTATCAAGTAGAACACAAAATACATATCTAAAATCCTCAAGAGAGCTCCAAATGGTCTCAAATTTGAATCTAAAGGGGACACATGCATGAGGATGGATCCTACGGATTCAAAACTTATTTATATGCAAAGAAAATCGATTTAGAGGATGGATTTTACCTATTGGGAGTGGAATCCCAATGAAATCCTTTAGGACACGGCTCCGATACGAAGATCCCTCAAAGTGGACACTCCTCCTTGTACTTCTCTTCCAATCCTTGGTAGCACCCTTCCCTTGGAGAATGGGAATGATTGAGGGAAGATTTGGTGAAGGAATGATTTGATTTGGAGATCAAATCAAAGGGAAGGCTCTCTAAAATTAGGGAAGAACAAAAGAAAAATAAATGAGGCAAGATTGTAATGAATGAAATGAATCATTCTCCCCTAAAGGTGGCTTCCATAAAGAGTCCATTAGGGCTAATGGAAAATGTCCTAATTGCCCCTCTCTAGTCTCGTATGGTTAAGTCTAGACTAGGTTCAAGTTTGGGGTCAAAATGATCTAGTTTGAGTCTCTAACTTAACCATTCTAACATAATAAAAAATAGTTTAACTAACTAACTTAAATGTTGGGTTTTGTGGGCCATGCTTAACTTAATATTGGGTCCCATCAAGAGTTTAAGCTACCCGGGTCACAATACAAGTCGGAACGAGACGAAACTCAAACCCGACTAAACAAATCCAATAAAAACAATATTAAAAATATAAAAATTTCCCAAAATATTAAAATATTAAAAATGACCAAAATCATAATAAATCAATTTAAATATTATTAAAATAATCTAAAATTCACTAATTAATTAAAATCCTAAATAATTCAAAAGTCACAAAATGACCAAAATATTCTTAGCCTAAAAAGTTATAAATAGTTATTCTAATCACATGGTTAGGTCCCCATGGTCATGGTTAGTCTCTAGGCTCAAAAGTTCTAAGGTTCACTAGCTAACACATCAAAATTATAATTCATCAATTTTAAATAGTATTCCCTTATAATTAAAAGGTTTCAATAAGGCATAAAGAGCCATAAAATAGTATTTGAATGATGTGATGAATATGAATAAATAGGAAGTTAATAAGATTTAACATCCAAATAAAATAATCCATTTATTAGGAATTAATTGTATTTAAAAATTGGTTTTTTTATAATAATAACAATAACTTCGTCACTTGCAGTAAATCCTGATACCAACATAGTTCAAACCAAGATACAATACTGGTACAATCTCCAGTCTGCCGCTACTTCATCATCCCCCCCAGGACACGCACACACGACATGGCTTGGACACGCATACACGAACACAGTCACACCTAAATCCTACATGTTCAACACAACACATTCAAAGATAGCAACAATTAATCTACAATATTGTTGGAAGTAGGTACCTGAAGAAAAAGGACTCGAACTGAATGAAGACACTTCCAAGGAGATCGAACACGGTTCTACGAGTCCAATTGAGCTTAGTAAACCCTGTTGCGACATATCATCGAACAATTTCAAGGCGTTAAAAGAGGCAAAGCATTTTAGAGAAATTTGAATCTCTTTCTCAGAAATTTCCAAGAAGAATCAAGAACAGGAGCCACACAGAAAGGAAGGATCAAATTACCAACCGATTCATAAATGAACACGATAATCCTTCAGATCTGAACAATTTGAGATCGATACACACCTCGTCATTACGGGAGGAAGAGTCACCAGAGAATCCGCTCGCACTCGTCGAGGCTAGGAGAACCACCGCCGTCCGATCGCCGTCACTCGCTGTAGAAGATGATCGCCATCACTGGGGGAGAACCTCGTTGCTGCTGGAGAACTCAACGCGGGAGGAGATTGCACGGCCGAGCGCCACCGCTGGGATAGAGGGGATCACTAGAGAAGATGATCCTACCGTCGCCGCCAGGAGGAATCGCCTAGTCATAGGAGGTGGAGACCATTGCCTTTGCCATCTCCACCGTTGAGAAACTAGGGTTAGGGTTAGGAGGGATTTGGGGGAAATATGAAGAGAGGAAAGGATGAGAAGCTCCTCGAGCAGAAGTCTGTTGTGAACCTTGTTAGCAATTAAAAAATTCGAGACGACAAAAGTACGAATATAAATCGGTGTAGTACAAGTAAAATACGGTAAAAAATTCGTTTAAATATATGAAAAATAAAATATTGAGGTTAAAAATTTCACATTCTTAAATATGTTGTCAAATTTGGTTAATTAAACAAGTTTCAAGCACGTTTTTTGAGCCAATTTTTTAAATAATTTACACGAAACACGTTTAAAATTTTGCATGTTTAAAATTTACGTACTGATTTGGATCTGTCAAAAGTACACAAGTATTATACGTTTATGAAAGATACAAAAAAAATTCGCGTCTAATACGAGTTTTATTCGGGTGATTTCTAACAAGGGCTGTGAACAAAAAAATGGAGTTGAAAGAGGGGGAGAGAGAGAGAGAGAGAGAGTAAAACGGAGTATAAATAGAATTTCAGGAAAAGAAACGTATTTACCAAAAAGCACTCCACAAATAGTTTTATTGCAACTGCACCAAAAAATTGTTAGAAAGCTGTTGGGTTAGTTAGAGAGGATTTTTTTATAAGGGCACATCAAAAATTGATCAGGGCTAGCCAGGATTGGGGCTAGCCCATGGTTGAGGAAAAATTACTCGGGCTATCCAATTTTCCTACTCATGGGGCTGTCCCAACCCCACACCCCAAAATCCCAAATTTTACTCTTATTTGTAAATTTTACTCTCTCTTCCAAAACCTTAGCTTTTTTTCTTCTTCTTCTTCTTCTCCACCATTTCCATTATCACATCTCCATCAAAACTCTAGTTTTTTTCTCATCTTATTCTTCTACTCCACCATTTCCATCATCATCATCTCCATCAAAATCCTAATTTTCTTCTCATTTCCAATTTCGATGACACCCAAAAAATTAAATAAACCCTAAAGTGCATGAAAATAAACCTTAAATACTTCTTTCCTTACAAAAAATGCATGGAAATAAACCCTAAAATGCATATTTCACTATATTATCAAGATTGAAATAAACCCTAATATATGTTTTTTTATTCGAAAATTTTAACTTTAGGACTGCCGGGAATTGTGGCAATCCTGAAAGGAACTTGCTGTACAGCAAGTCACTTTCAGGACTGCCACAATTCCTGACAATCCTCATTATTTCTAGGACTGCCAGAAATTGTGGCAGTCCTGTTGTACAGCAAATTCCTTTCAGGACTACTACAATTCTTGGCAGTCCTCAATACTTCTATGACTGCCAAAAATTGTGGCAGTCCTGATATAAACTTGCTCAACAAATCAAATTTTTCTAGAATTAGGGTTTCATCCATAATTTCTTCTATTAACAAAGAATAAATGATTAATTGATAAATAGATAAATAGATTAATAGATTTGATAACCCAATTTTTTCTACAACTAGGGTTTCATCCATAAACTGGGGTTTGGAGAGAAAAATATATATGAGAAATTAGAAGAGAGCAAAAAAAACTAGAGTTTGGAGAAAGATATTATTCTTGTTTTTTCTTGTTCTTGTTCTTGTTCTTGTTCTTCTTGTTCTTGTTCTTATTCTTGTTCTTGTTCTTGTTCTTCTTCTTCTTCTTCTTTCTTCTTGTGAAGAATGAGGAGAGAGAAAAAAATTAAAAGAGTTATCTTTTATACCTAGGAATTGGATAGCCCTGAGTAAATTTTTCAATGACAAACTTGTAAATAAATGAAAGTTAAGAATGGGCTAGCCCTGATCAAGTTTTAATGTGCCCTTATAAAAAATCTTAGAGAGTGGGAAAGTTTGTTGGAAAGTTTGTTACAAGGTTGTTAGAAACCTTGGAGAGTACTCCAACTAATTGCTAGAATCTTCCTGTTACGCCCCGCATCCGCTTTTCGGACGCGAGCTCGTGAGCAAGCCAGCTACGTATCGAGCAGACTCCAGCCCGACTCGAATACATAAACGCTGTTAAGGCTATGGTATACTGCCAAATCATGGCATTGCAATCTATATCTCAATCCATAATAAGAATATAAAACATGAATGAATAATTATGGGTCATGGTCTGCAGTCCACTATCATATTGTCCGATTAGACTCCAAGAATGAAATGAGTCTATAAAATAAGCAAAATATATCATGGTACAGAATATAAAGTATGAGAGGATAATAAATAAATATCACAAGCAAATACCTGTATCGTGCATCACAATCCTCTACCATCCCGCTCTGCTAACTAACTCCATGCAATCGCTAAACCTGAAGAGATCATCAGGTCCTCAGGGGACATAGCAAGATACATAAAAGCATGCCTATCTAGCAGTTTAATCATGCATGATAATATAAATAGGATATAGACAAGGAACGACACTTAACATGGAAAGAGACTACGACCACTACTAGAATAAGTCATATTAGCGACATCCAAAAATTTCGCTAATAAGTAAAAATATGTCGCTTAATTAATTTAGCGACGTAATTAGCGACGGAATGACCAGGTCGCCGAAAAGCTAGTCGCAGATCAAAAGTTCGTCGCCAATCATCATTGTTGCGACGAATAGTCTACGACGCTAAAACGTCGCAAACTTAGCGACGTTCGGCGACATTTATAGTACGTCGCCAATTTAGCGACGTATATAGCGACGTCTATTCGTCGCATGTGGTGACATGGCAAGGTTTGCCATGTCAGCATGTTGGGCGACGTTTAGCGACGGCCCGTCGCAGTTAGCGACATCCAGATACATATTTGCGACGTACTTTCGCGTCGCAAATCTATCACCAAACATCGCAATCCATCACTAACATGCTGGAAAATTAAAAAATAAATAAAATACAGTTTTCAAACCCTGTACACTGTACTTTATATACAGTTTAAACAAAAATCCTACACTTTATATACAGTTTAAACACTAATCCTGCACACTGCACTTTATATTCAAATCTTGCACACTGCACACTACACTTTATATTTAAATCCTGCACACTGCACTTTACACTGCACTTTATATCATCACAAACATCATCACAGACACATCATAGGGCCAATACATACAACTCATAACAAACATCATCACAGACACACATCCTGCGTCACAAACATAAATATATTCAAATCCTGCATACTACACTTCACAGACACACATCATCACAAACATCCAATAGAGTCAAATAAAAATGGGAGATGATAAAAAGTCTCCCACCAAGTGTATAAACAAAAGTGTACCAATAAATAATTTGTCCATAGGGCCAATACATACAACTCATAAAAAATTAATAAAATCACTGAGGACCCCTGCTGTACATCTGAGATAGCATGTACTCATACTGCTCCTGTGTGAGCTGTACCGTAGGGGCAGTAGGGGGCAGTACAATGTCTGGAGTCGACGCCGTCGATGGAACGGGAGGACGTATCTGCTCCAGCTCTCGCAGTCGCTCAGCATGTGCAGCAAGGGTACTCACCATCCTCCGAGTACTCTCCTCAATCGAAGTATGTACCTGAGTGAGTGAGGCAGACATGGTCCTCTGCGATCCCTCTAGCTTGACCTATCTACGCTCTGTACGCTGCGTATACTCGGTGAGCGTGTGCAAGCTGGCAGCTATAGCCTGTTGCAGACTCATCAGCTCCTGTATACTGCGCTCGACCGCATCAAATCGTCCGGTGACCATCGGATCGTCAGATCGTCGCTCTGCGGTATGGTGATCAAAAATCTGCTGTTGCAACTCGCGATGCAGCTCGTCGATCTGATGACCAATATCCTGAGCTCGTGATGATGCCTATGAAGCTGGAGACTGCATACTGACAGAGGGGGCCCGGGATGACTCTGAAGCCAAATAGGTGCCGTAGGATCCCGTACCGTAGTACGTACCCTTCTGAAGACCACCAACGGCGGTCATCCAGAGGTCGTCCGGCGATGGAGCTGTAGGCGGCTGGGAGGAAGTACCAGCCCCTCCCTCTACTGGTGCACTAGCAGCAGCAGCCGCCTCCTCTTGTAGTCGAAGAAACTCGGCCTCGAACAATATTTGCTAACGTCTAAGTGTTTGCTAAAGTCTATATTGATATCTATTTTCCTATTTTCTAAATTATATTAAATTAATATAAAGAATAGAACGTACATATGCCTGCATCGCCCTCTCATCAATGAACTCCCCAGCCCTCCGATGGGTGACCAGGAAGACGGTCACCATGTTGGGGTCCTCACCCTTTTTTACCTGTTAAAATATATTATCTATTATTAGTATTAAACATTCTATCCAACTATATATAAAATGATGTCCGTCATAGGAAACGTACCAGACGACGAAAATGCTTCATCATCGGAATGGAGCCACCACACCATTTACTGGCGCTCGACCGCGCCACCTTGGCCTTGTCAGACTGCTCTTGGTACCTGGCCTCGCCGAATCTAGCCTTCATCGCAGTCCACTGCTCTGGCGTGATCCAACCCTGGATCGGCTTTCCGGAGCGATCACGAGACTTCTGGTCGTGGATTGCATCACGGATGAGCTTGCCTGCGACGGCAGAAAATTGGCCTCGATCTTCGCCGCCCAATGTGGTGGATATAAATAGGTCCTCTACAAGAAGTAAAATAGAAAAGTTGTATAATATACACAAATGATTATTATAATTTAAAAATAAATAAATTTTTTACCTTGAAGTGGGCCAACCAAAAGGCCTTCCTATCTGCGGGAGTATCTGAGTAGTTAATCCAAGGCCCACCATAGTTCTGCCTCAAAAATAACCCCAGTTGTCTATGTACTGCAGGAGGCCGATATCTATACAATAATAAATTTCATGAATATATATGTATATATAATCATTTGAGAAATATATATTAACTAATTAACTTACTTCGTAGGTCCGTCCGTCCAAATCTCCATACGTGTCTCGTCCGGGGGAGCGCATAGAGGGTCGCTCTCACCTCCTGCCTGGACAGGATTAGTCTGATCGCCGTCATCCATATGCTCGACGTCGGCTCTCTCTATGGAGCCGTCAGCAGGAGGAATGCTGGACGCGGGAGGAATGCTGGACGCGGGATCAGGAGTGCTGGACGACGAGGAAGGAGTCGCCAACCTGCTGGAACTGCCCTGTCCCGGTAATGGACCGGGAACAGAACGGTACACTGGCGTACTCGGAGATGAGGATGAGGGTACGGAATCTACTTCCCCAGTCCGAGGCAGACGGGACTGCCTAATATAATATCCTCCGCGTCGTCCTCCTGGTCTAGTCATACCTGATAATAACATATGACAATAAAACAAATATACATATTTATATGATAGACATCACAGATTTATAAAAAATATCATAGTCACAGATAAAAGTGTCACTAAAGTGTCACAGATTTATATGATAAAAGTGTCACTAAAGTGTCAAATATGATGATAAAACAAACGTACTGATTTAATCCTCTTCTGAAAATTCATCTAGTTCGTTTAATTCATCTTCTTCTTCTTCTTCTTCCTCCTCTACATCTTCACTTTCATCTGCATCTTCCTCTTCAGATAATTCTACTTCTTCTATACAATTAGATGTGTAATGAGGAACTATCGTCGTGTCCACTTCTATAATATTTGTTATAAGAGGTAGTTCATCCTCTTGATAAGCTATATCGCCAACCTCAAAGGTATTTCTAGCTTTGGTCTTGCATACTGCCCACTAGTCCGACCTTGTTGTTTCCCGTTTAGGATAACTTGTGAAGTACACGTGCTAAGCCTGACTTGATAGGACAATTGGTTCATAGGCTTGATATCGACGCCGATAGTTTATATCCACAAGATTATGCTTTACTTTCCAACCTTGACCTTCAATCGGATCGAACCAATCATACCTGAATAACACAATCTTAGCAGGCTCTATTCTATAACTATATGTCAGCTCCACAATCTCCCGTAGGACGCCATAGAAATTGTTGCCCGCATCAACATCTTTGTAGTTCGAAGATCTGATACACAAACAGCTATTTTTGGTGGAATCGAGATCCACAAAGTTGTCTTTGATCGGGCAAGTTGTTGACTTGAATCTAAACCCATTAACACAGTAGCTTGGCCATATTTTTGCAGCATAAATTGGTCCCTTGGCTAGCATTCTAATAGACTCATTCTCAAGTCTTGCGTATGGACGATCGACCTAAATACCACAAAAAAATAAATTAAGCTCATTCTCAAGTGCATATACAGAAAGGTAATTACAGAGTTCTCAAGTCTTATATATGCACTCAACCATGATGGAAAATAACGTCTCATTTCTTGTTCTAGTTCTTCTTCTGTTATGTGTGGCCTACCTGACCTCACATCATCATTAAATATGCTGTAAACAACATCGTTCAATTAATGTAATAGTATAATAATCAACACTATTAAAATAATGTAGACTATTAATTATTTATCCCTCCATCGTCGTTTCTGGAAGCTCTTGTTCTATTAGTTGCAACATGAGGCTTCACTACAAAAAAAATGACCTTTGGGGACAACAAAAAACCGTCTTAAAAACTGCAATTACCGTCCCAACAAATATTTGGGACGGCCTTTAGGACGGGAATGGACGGTCCCATTAGGGTGGCATGGCAAAAACTTTAGGGACGGATATTGCCGTCCTAATTACTGTTAAAGGACGGTTAGGGAAAACGTCTCAAAAGTTTTCAAATTTATGCTTTTGTGTGACGGTTTATTAATTTGTCCCAAAAAACAAGTTTTTGTAACAGATATATTTCGTCCTAATAAATAAGGGACGGAATTTTAAAAAGTCCCAAAAAAATAATTTACTTTTTGTTACAGTACTATAATCGTCCGAAAAACTTAACAATTGTCTAAGTTATTATGAAATTACTAATTTCCTGTTTATATATATAATATATAATTGAATTTTATATACAACAAAAATTCATACAGAACTATTTTATTTAATCGCAAATGCATATGGTAGCCGCAACATTAACAAAGCGTAGCCGCAACATTAACAAAGCGATTTCTATAAAACATATTTAAAGGTAATATCCCATTGTTCACAAAATGAAATCCAAGTCTTACATCACTTCGAGTGTTCTCCCATCAAGTTTTACATCATTAAGCATTCACTTAATTTACAAAATAAAATCTACAACTTTTTACACAAGTCCAAAACATATTTGATTTTCCAAAGTGGCATCTCCCATCATTTGCAAAATAGGTACAAAAAGCATTGGAAGGACCTGCAAATAGAAGTAAACAAATCAGCCTCATAAAAAACAACATGCAGATAATGAAGTCCAAAACAGGCACTTCTACCTCCATTGTTTCACTTCGACCTACAAATAGAATTTTTGTACTTGTAGTTTATATATCACAAGTTCACTGGATTATGAACTACATCCAAAATGTAAAGATCCAGAAAGAACTTCCTGGAGGAGGTTATTTTCCATAGGCTCTCGCCTGACAAATTCTTCGAAACCCTGGAATATTACCTACATAGCCAAAGGTTACGGTTGCAGTTTCACGAGCACCATAACCTTAGGATATCCCCGTAACCTTAGGTTATGATATAGCATATGTAGGAAAAAAGAACTATAAGATCAAGAAGATAGTTTCATAAAAATAATAACTTTAAAGTTAACTTTTTGCGACTCTGGTGAAATTTCTTCAAAGAACAATGGTGATTCCGAAAGAAAACTATGAGTTTCAGTTTTGAATGTAAGAAAGAATAAAGTAAAAAAGAAAAGAAAATAATTTGGCTTGTTCCAGTTTGGACTTTTGGTTTATTAAGAAAGTACTTTAATAAACCAAGAAGGGTGATGATGCAATAAAAAATGCTATTTTGTTAAATAAAATTTCAAACTTTGCTACTTTGAAAAAATTATCCATCTAAATAGAATAGACTATTTTTAACTGGACATTTTAATTATGACTTCTGAAGATCAAAAGTCTGCGGAAAGACATTTTTTTCTTCTGCTTTAGATGGTATGTCAGCATATCTGAAATTGGCACCCTGCCTATATATGGATCAAGTCTTTTTGTAATCTGGGCCTCCTCATGAATGATCGAGGTTAAACTAGCTTCTTATAAATTGAATGCTATATATAGGTCATCCTATAGTTTGAGCGATACGACAATCCAATTTGGTAAAACCCCTCATTCATGTTCTAATGGACCATCATATTATGTATGGCGATGCCAAGAAGAAGGAACAGAAGAGGAGGAAGAAGTATGATTACCTCCAAGAACTGCCTAACGATGCGATGATCTTGATATTGTCCTGACTGCCCGTAAAGTCCATTTCCGATTCAATCATCATTCTACATATTCATGATTATTGTTGTTATCTTCATTAAATTGACATGTCAAATTTTCTGGGTAAAGGTTGCTTCATATCACCTGGTTATTTGAAGATCTCTCTCTCTTGGATTTATCATGTATCTCTTGCTTCTTAATTTGCTCTTCTTGGATTTAAAAATTTGTTGACTTATTTTCTTCTAGTAGACACAAACATGCATAGTTTATATGTGTTGGTATATACTTATAAAGCACTTTTTTTTTCTTCACACATATTTGGAGTTTACCAACACAATATTACTCTGGATTATAATTGAATTGAGATCTTAAAGTGGAGGCCCTTACCTTATATTCTCTTTTGCCCCTTCTTACTTCTAGCTTGTTTGTGTGATACTAGGCCTCTAGATCCCTTGAATTAAAATTATATTAGAAGATAACTTAGCATTGCAGTACCAATTATCATATCTAGGGCTAAGTTCTTGATTTGATTTATCCATGTTAAGTTAGGTTTTACTATTTTTTATCACAAAACTTTTTGACAATTTTTGAAGTCAGGTTAACTTATTCAGGAACGGTAGACATATGTTGTTTCTCACAAGTACAAGTACAAAAACAACATGCAGATATGTAAACTACAAGTACAAAAACCATATAGAAACTAGTAACTTTATAGGTGAAGATCAAATAGTATAACTCATAGAAGGGGGGAAATGAAACAATGGTCGAGCTTTCTGGTACAAAAAGCACATAAAACAAAATGCATGAATAAGCTTCTTGGAGAAACATATAATAATTATGGTTAAAAGACATATGCAACCCCTCACATAAAACAAAACGCATGAATAAGCTTATTTATGAAGTTTCTAGGGTAAGCCGGACACTCCATAAATGTGCTAAGATAAACCAAAATAGTTGTTGTTTATGTCAATGTATTCTTAATGTGTCATACCCTTTACATGAAATAATAGAACATAATAAAGAATTAAGAACTCGTGTGTGCAAGTAAAGCAATAAATTGAACATTGCAGCTCAAAATTTTATCTTAGAGCCATGAAGGTAATGGAAACTTATTGTTCGTCATGGTAGAAAAGCAGTCGACCGACCTGAGGATCTTGGTAATATGAGAAGAATCGTGATTGTCGTTAACTTCTTCAATAGATTTAGCCTCTTACTGATTGGCAGCAGGCACCTGCTTGAACCTTTTGACACAACCAGGTCTTGGCACCAAAGAGAATGGGAGCCTGTGCACCCTCTGTCTTGGAAGGGTTCCCTTCATCCTATGAAATGTTACCACAACCATTGTTAAGTTGGACAAAATTCCCTCTATAATAAAAAAATTCTTTCATAGATGGGAGATGAAACACACCCTCTGTGTCACGTGCAAACATTCCCCTGTTAATATTCACTGCATATTAGGAGCTAAATAATATATAGAAGACAGGAGGAACAAAAAAATCTAAAGGAAAAAAAAAATCAAGAATGTAGTTGTGCAATTCATGAAGCAATAATGTTGATAGAGGGAATAACAAACACATTCATGAAGAAATAATGTTATTAGAGGAACAAAATTATGGATTGCACAACTACAAAATTTTACATGATCATGAACAGTTGAAGAGAAGTTTACCACAAGGGTTTCCTTGATGAGGAAATATAGGATTTCACCAGAATCAGTAGAACTGAGATCTACTAATGACATCAAACTCGTTTTTGCTATGCAATCTTCATAGACAAGACCAGGATATAGTCCAATTGTCATAAAGATATAGTTCAATCTTCATCTAATGCTTGTTGGAAATAAAAACTTGATGATAACATTACCTGAAAACTCAATGTTGATACCCCTGCTAATGAACTGGATGTTATATTGCTTCTATCCCATGTTTAACATAAGCATTACATCCAGCCTTTATTTCCATGTAATACTTGTTGGAAATAAATACTTGATGGTCGAA
This sequence comes from Iris pallida, assembly GCA_029216955.1. Taxonomy (NCBI): domain Eukaryota; kingdom Viridiplantae; phylum Streptophyta; class Magnoliopsida; order Asparagales; family Iridaceae; genus Iris; species Iris pallida. The sequence continues at coordinate 4,707,248 of JANAVB010025399.1, read as the reverse complement.
GACTTGTCTGGCTTTACCTTTGGGCCGGCCCTGTGAAGGATCCCCCAGGCATTGCCACTTGCCTAAAACCCAAGGGTATGAGCCAGTTGTTTATATATGCTATGATCACTTCTCTCCCATACACAGATTGCACATGTGCATATATATATCTATCTGCTTTCTTTCTGTGGGCTATATAATAGGATTTTCTGCATATACTTCAAATCGATCAAATTTTTACAGAGTTTACCAGTGTAATTGTAGGTCGCGTGTACAAATACTCCTCTAGATGATTGCATCTGTATCTAACACAGAGACAATGACACTTCCTCAAAACTCAAGATCTAGCATCTAATTCATGTCAAGGCCCCAAATAGACTGAAAACATGATTAAAAGTAGTGATTTTGCCCGGTATTATCTGTATTCTTTAAGGCCCCTGGAACTTAGTAAGTATTATTACTAAAATTTCAATCTCCTTCGAGGATCCCTGCAATGTTCTTCTTACACGACATAAGAACCTAGAGCTCATAAACAAAATGAAGAAAGAAGGTAAGCAATAGGAGAATTAGGGAGAAACAGTTCATGATGAAATGAAAAGAAGAAAAAAGTTGGTGATTTCATATAAAAGAATTTAAATTTATAGACTTTTAATTATATCTGACACAAGATGATTCCGGTCTCAATCCTAGTCTTAGGCCATGCAGCAAAAGCATTAACCTGCATCATAACTGAACATCATATGGAACAACCTTCAACAAGTTAACTGACTAAAATATATATAAGCTGCAGGTTGCACAATTGTTGCCAGAATAACCCAACAGGTAAACGTTGTCTTCAACTTCAAATTTGTGTTATACTTCATCCAAATGAACAAATATTCCTAGATTACAACATTATAATCAAACCAAATAATATCCAAAAACATAAAAAGTTCAGAACTTTATGTTCCAATCACATCTCGAGGGTTTTAAGATGTATGTAATACACGGCACCAGAGTAACAAAATAAAAAAGTACTAATATTCTTCAAAGGCCTTTAGCCATGAAAGTATTGTAGCCATAAAGTTATATATAATATATACAAGTCTAAACCTAAGTAATGGATCTGGGCCCATCTCAAAATTCCCAATATATGTCCACTACACCTGTGTCGTATATCCTGTCAGGACTACTCGGAGCACTTTAACCAGGACCGGATGGTCAAATGTGCCATTATCATATTTTAAGAACCTAACTGCATATGCCTGAATGACATGATACTACATTTCTTAAATACCCTTAATAACAAAGAGGAAAAATGCATCTTCAATTATATTACAAAGTGTCAAAGTGCTAGAAATAGAAATAAGAAAACTCTCCCACCCACCACCACTTTGTCACCAATTTGCACGTTAGGGATACAACACTAGACACACACCAAACTGAACTAAGTAAAAAAATGTGAATATAATAAGAAAATAAACATATAAACTTACCAACTCCACATACTGCAGACCAACCTATATTATTCATATTTGCAAATACAACCTATTAACATGAATATGGATATATATCACTACGGTATTGGAAATAGAAGTGTATATTTTAACATTCACACAGATAAGTAATTTTGAAGAAGTATATTGGAAGTTATTTTAGCTATTATCTATTTGTCTTTCTTAGTAGGTCACCAATTTCATGACAATCAAACCATCACGTCAGATAGGATGTGTATGTGGGATGATGTTTGCAACGAACCCATGAGCGTAGACATAACCACATAAGATAGAGATCGAGTGTATGGTGTATCCTAGTCATGCCAATCCATTTTTCTTGTGGTCCTAGGTCCCAGAACTAGGTTTGATCTGCCAACTAGGAAGGTTATCCATCTAGCTTTTTGTCCTCTCTACCTTGTTACTAACAAGGAGATTTGATCTATATCCCTTTCCATATGGTGCACAACTTTATATTTTCTTCACCTAGGTTTCCTTTCGTTAGTAAGAAACAAACACTTTATAATAACTGTGACATGTTTTTTTTAGATAATTTAACAGTTAAACTTTTTGATATAAAAACTGACATTTTAATACATTTAGAAGTTGGCTACATGCTAATGGAGTTGCAAGAAATATACTTGCGACAATTGAATATCTTAGTCTTTGACATATGTAAAATTAAAGTCTAAGAATGGGTTAAAAGTTAAGGTCTAAGAACTGGTTACAGAGCTAATAATTACAACTGTGTTGGTAATTAAACTATTTCAATCAGTTCAACTGTCTAATTTAAATTAGGAACTTCATAGTTATAGCTATCATAGTAGCAAACCGAAATGGCAGATAAACGTTTGCCTAAATTCTGCTTACTCTAGACGAAGACAAAAAATTTCATAGCTATCTTCCCCTAATTTAAAAGAAACCATCAACAAAAGTTGTGCATGTCCAAACAGGAAAAAAAAAGAAAGAACATATTGGACACACCATAAAAAATTACCAGCAGAGCTTTCTTAGGCACTTGGTAAAATTATCCTCCCGGGGTCCAAGCATTCTTTAATATATCAAGGCAGATCTCCCATGTTTCTATAAAACAGAAGTATTAGGCCGACAGATTTATGAGAAGTAGACAGGGGCTTCTAATTCCAGATGCATTATATTGAAACATTGATAATTGAAGAAACTGGGTGTGGAAACAATCTCCTTTTAATGGCCAAAATTTACCACTTAAAGTTGTAACTTCAAAGGAACAAAAATGAGTATGAATCAAAGCCAAAAAAGTTTAGGCCATATGAATATAGCATGAAAGAGCTTTAACAAGTCGAACATATCAGGGCATCAACTTTGGGGATATGCATGAGGGTCATATTTTGCGATCCATCTCTACTCCCTTTCCTTTTTAGCCTCTAGCTAGCATTGCCAATACAATCATCTTATCAATTTTTCATTTCTTGGATTAAAATACTAAAATATTAAGAATGAAAGAAAAATAACAATAAGTCAAGGAAAACTGAACAAAAATTATGAAGTAGCCGAAGGTAATCGTCTTCAGTCACCAACTTGTCGAATGTGAACAGTAAGATAACCGTATCCATGAGCTGAAGTTATAAAGAACAAATGCCTAGAAATGGCATAAAGCACAAATATACCAATCCATGTAGATACAAATATCGTCCGATAAGAAATATCTAGTACTATAACTAAACTTCTTTGAAGTCAAACTAATAGCTAGCAATTGTTCTATCTTAAGGTATATTTAAGTTTCATGAATAGTTAAGTATATATAGCTCAACAACATGTAGCTAAATATACTCAACTTCTAGCTAAATATATCTATGATAGTTTATCTTATTATGCTATCATGGATGCCTTTCAAAACAGTCACATTTTATGATTTAGGAACTTGAACAGAACCCTATCAGTAGAAATAATAAGTACTTTATTTCCACATTGGAGAACTTTTGCACTGTAGATGTGAAAGAAATAGGCAGTGCAACATAATAAACATGAAATTCATCAGATTACTTGCGGAGGTATAGAGAAGATGTATTAAAAATTGTGACCTACTTCCTATTCTGCCAACAACTCCAACCGTGTTTCCTGAATGAATGCCTTCTAATGCACGGTCCAGAGAGAGTCGAGACATATGCAGTCTTAACCACAATGAGGTTGTTAAATTAAAATAAAAACAATAAGCACTTACTTCCAGACAATGCAATCAATGGAAGCATTATATTTTGCATGCCCTAATGTCACATGGAAACTTGTCTTTGCTGCTTGCTTTGGGACTGGAACCTTAACAATAACTTATGTGCAAACATTTTAGCTCCAAAGACACTTTTCACCTGCAAACCAATAGGTGTTAGAAAAACTTGGATAAATAAGAAAAAAATACTGGCATCCTTAATATGTGAACTACAGCTAAATAATAAGAAAATTGGTTAGTCAATTATTTATGCACCTTCACATTTACTTCTATCTGTGTCCTACCCAATTCCTTAATCATTGGTAAGACTGAATGGGAGATTTTCACCCTCAGTGATACGGTACCTATAAAATAGGACCATTTCTATCAAGACGACAAAGAAAAAAAATCATTTTCATGTAATACTGTTGAGACTATTATCGAGAAAGCAATCTTCTTCATGTTTTCTTTATTTGAAAGCAGCACCTGCCAAATTAACAAACATATTTACTGATTTGGATGGTTTTTATTACATGAGTCCCCTCAATATATTCTTAAGGGGAGAGTCCCTTTCAGCCCTCTTTGAAGGTTTAGCAGATGCAGGTCACCACCAATCACCCACTTTTCTTCATTAAACTAAATAAAATCGACTGACACCATGGTGCTGATACAAGAGTTAGCAAAGACTGATTGGGCTAAGTTGGCAGTCTGTCGGGCTAATATATGGCTGATGAGTTTGTTTTGCTGGCATTATAGGAGAGTAATGCATTCATTTAGGTCCTGTCAAAGTCAAGCAAAAGGTATGGGATTGCATTTGAGCGTTTGTCGGTCGGTCATACCATTCAAAGTTTTCCCTTTTTTGATGGAGTCGGTGGATGGGGTCTTTGCTCTTTGATCAGATGATCATATGATTTACTGACATACATACTACTTCTTCCACGACCGATACTAGCATGCATTAATAGGAAACAAAAAAAATGAGCTTCCCCTACAAATGCTTGAGTATTGACATCTCCTATTTCAAAGTTTGAGTATTGTAGTCTTATTCATAGGTATAATAGAAATTTTTGGCTTTAATGATTCAAGTAGAAGATAAAGATTAAAGTATGACATAATGAGTCAAACTTCAAACATATGCATACTTTCCTACTTGTTATAATGTTCTATAAAAGTTAATTAAATCTCTACACCAAACTATTTATGTGTCATTGATAAAATCATAAACCAAATTAGTCCAAAATTCTTGTAATCTACTTCGAATCTAAACTTTACTACTTTTTCTGACCAAAAATATAACCATTCATCAAAATAAAACTAAAGAATCTATGAATGATACCAGAACTTGAACTCCGGGAAGTGTCGAAAGAAGGGATTGAACTCGTACGAGCCCCTCATCGACAGGGAGGGCGGGTCGAGGGTTTCGATCTCCAAATCGAACAACGGCTAACTGGATGAGGCATGGAGCGGTCGAGGTAGTCCTTCCTCTACTTGGCGATAAAGCCTACGTGGCGAAGGAACCATTAGCGGTGTTTCCTCCATCGATGGAGGAATAAAACCCTAGATCTGGATGAAAAGAGCGGAGATGGGTGGGATAAGGGAAAAAAACCAAAATTTGGAAAAGGATTGTTAGGTACCTGTTCGAAATCCACTAAGGCGGAGAGGAGAGGTATAGTGCACAGGAATCAAAAGAGTGAGGGGACAGCTTGGGGATGCGTAGAGTGAGAGAAGGTGGCAATTTGGATGAGCATCGACTCTCTCTCTCTCTCTTTCTCTCTCTCTCTCTCTTTGATCGCCACCGGGACTCCTCGCACAGCCATCGCTGCACTTCATGGAGCCACCACTGCACTTCATGGAGCCACCACTGCTTCTCTCTTTCCCCGAAAGAGAAAGAGGAGCAGGTGGAGAGAGAGGATTTGGGATGAATTTAAATGAATGTAGGATTGGTGCGTGGGCTAGGTTTTTTTTTCTAAAGAGAACAGCAAGATAAAGTGTACGAATTAGAGGATTTTAGGAGGAAAAGAAAAAATATAGAGGGAAAGTGGTAGTGAATAGAGAGAGAGAGAAAGAGTGGAGGCAGGTTAAAAAATATATGTGGATGAATGGTGTGGATTCATTCTAGAGATCCAACGGTTAGGAGTAAGGAAAAAAAGATTTCTAAAAAATTTGGTTTGGGCCGCCAAATAATTGCCATTCCCGCTGAGATTATTTGAGACGGTCTCAAAATTTATTTGGAACGAAAATTATTAATAGTCCCAAATAAGAGATCCATTTTTCAATCTGTCACCAATAAATTCGTTTTTTGTTACAAAAAAATATAGCAGTCCCAAATAATAATATTTTAGGACATTTAAAACTAGAGTTCTTAAAAGTGTTGTCCCAAAAGCCAACTTTTTTTGTAGTGCTTGAAATACATCGAACAAAAGTTTATAATCTCCTCGAGAACATAGGCTTCACAAATAGAACCCTCGACCCGTGCCTTATTTTTTATCTTTTTTAGGTGATTCAAATGTCGATCGAACGGGTACATCCATCGATATTCGACGGGTCCACCAACACGTGCCTTATAGGATAGATGAATCGACAACTGCTCCATAGAGTCGAAGAATCTAGGAGGAAACACCCTCTATAGCTTGCACAGTGTTACTGCAATGTCATTCTCTTCCTTTTCTAGACGATCAACGAGCAATTTCTTAGAAGAAAGATCCCTGAAGAATATGCTAAGCTCCGTCAATGGATCCCAAACTGCCTGCGGTAAGAATTCTCGAAATGCAATCGGAATTAATCTCTCGATGAATACGTGACAATGCAACGTAGGGCATTTGCATATTTCTTTTAAGTCCAACCTGTCCTTGGGATTGTCTTTTGTTTTTTCCTTTACGTCCATCACAGTATTAATTATGTTATCAAACACATTCTTCTTAATATGTATGACATCAAGATTACGTCTGATCAGATTGGTACTCCAATATGGCAGATCCCAGAATATGCTCCTCTTTGTCCAGTTATGATCTCTACCAAATCTATCGCACTTGTACCCAGTTGTAGGATCTTCGATAGCACTTGGAAAATCTCTAACCTCCTCCTATATCGTGGCTCCGCACCACCTTGGCGGTGGATCACCCTTCTCTACAACGCCGGTACGGAATATATTCATGTTCCTTCTGAACGGATGATCTTTTGGCATAAATTGCTGATGACAATCAAAGAAGCACGATTTTCTTCCGTGTTTCAAGCGAAAAGCCTTAGTACGGTCCATGCAATACGGATATGAGAGACGGCCATGAGTGCTCCATCCAGATAACATTCCATAGGCCGAAAAGTCGTTGATGGTCCACATAAGGGTTGCCTTCATCTGAAAATTCTACTTCCTGGAAACATCGTACGTATTAGCGCCTACTTCCCATAACTGATTCGACTCATCTATCAAAGGCTGTAAGTACACATCAATGTTCCTCTTAGGATTGTTCGGACCAGGAATTATAACGGTTAGAAATATGTATTCAGTCTTCATACACATCCAAGACGGTAGGTTATACGGAGTGACAATCACAGGCCAGCACGAATACTGGGATCCCAAAAGACCAAAAGGAGTAAAACCATCAAAAGATGGCCCCAACCTGACATTATGCGGATCTGAAGCAAAATCAGGATACACTCGATCAAAGTGCTTCTACGCTTCTCCATCGGATGGGTGATCCAACACTCCTTCAATCTGTTCTCGCATGTGCGAACTCATATTCTCGGCCATCTCTTTCACCATAAATAATCTTTGTAACCGCGGTATTAAAGGCAAGTAGTGCATTGAATCGGTCGGTCTTCTTGCACCGGTAGACCTTTCTGTACTAGTTGTCTTATAGAGATCAGTACCACAAAATCTGCACACATCTGCGTCCTTATCGTCTTTGTAGTACAATATGCACCCATTGCGACAAGAATTGATTTTCTCGTATCCCATCCAGAGCGATCTCACCATCCTCTTAGATCGATAGAAGTATTTAGGTAACTTAGCACCCGCCGACAAGATCTCTATAATCAACTCCAACACTTGATTGTAGCATTCTTGCGACATGTTAAAATCTGACTTAATGCTCAACAGTCTTGTAACCACCTTCAACGGTGAATGATCCTCACAACCAGGATACAATGGAGTCCTTGTATTCTTCAGCAACTCCATGAACTTTGTAGCATCGACATTCGGTGCCTCCTCAGCTACATCATGAACGAAACTAGGCCCCGTAGCGTCGAAAACAATGTTCATGCACCCATCGTCGTATGCAAGATTATCTGAAACAAAATTAGGTCCTGCATGTATATATGGCTCAACATAAGGCTCCGGCTCTGATGCTAAAGACACAAATTCTCCTTGTGCGGTCCACTGATAGTAATTAAGCGTAAAACCCCTCGAGTATAAATGATATGTCACTTCCACTTCTGGATAATATTTCACGTTATGATATTTCACACACGGATACTTAATTTTGGTGCCATCCATGTACTGAGGGAACGCCTTAGCAAACTGCAGGAACTGCTGTACTCCCGCTATGTATTCATCCCGTACACCACACATATCATCAGGACGACGATTGTACATCCATGAACGATTCCACAAGTAGTAATTCATATCCATTTGGAAATAATTATGCAAAGATGGACACACATGTTCAGTACAGTAACTAGTCAAACTGGATGAAATTGAGTTGACTAAGTCAATATCTTGGACAAACTAGTCAAACTGGGTGAAGTTGACTAAGTCTAGGCAATTATCCTTCACTAGACATAGACATGGAAGAAACACCGATATTTGCAGTGTCCGAACTTTCTAGTGTATATTATAGTAGAAAGACATGGTAACCGTGTGTAGGGGTACAACTCGGGTGGGGCATGGCTCTGCCTACCTGAGCTCACTGCCTACAGGGTAGTTCCCCTAGCCTGTCTTACACTTGACCCTTTCCTCCCCTTCATCACTTGCATATCAGTGCATACCAGTGCACATGAGTGTACATGACCTATTAGCCTATGCCCCAAGCCAATTCCTCTACTCGACTTGATATCATATCCTCTTCATATCAGATATTTGATACCAAGATAGGAAAGGTTGACTGATACTTGATTCTAAATTCCCCCCTTACCTATCAACTGATACCAACTGATATCAGTTCTTCCTAACACTCACATAAGGGCTGATCCACTTCATTAAAGGACTGATACATCCTATCAAAAGACTGATACTATAAACCTTTTCATACTTCATATGGCTGATACTAATATAACAAGTAATGGACTGAACTTTAAAGGGAATGGGATTGGATCAACAATGTAACAAACTGAACATTTAGGACTGACCATTAACAAATGGGACTAAAACTCAAAGGCATTAGACTGAAAAAGATGGAAATATTAGACTGAACCTATTATCCTAAACTGATACCATACTCCAATGGGTCTGAACTGGATGTAAGGGAGACTGAAACCGATACATACAACTATACAACTGAAGACTAATAATCTATCTATTTAACTAATATATGACACCTACTCTATATTTACATCTCTGTATTGGGCTAACCTCCCAATCCTTGCTTAAGTGCAGGCAACCTACTGCTGCCAAGTGTAGTCCCAGCACTTTCCTTCCAAACTGCTCTCTGCAGGAGCTCCTCGAGCCTCCTGCAGTGAAACTAAGTCCCATTGATGCCTGCACTCGAGTAGGCATCACTCTACTGCCCCCAAAACCTGTGTACAGGCTCCAAAGCCAGCCTTGGCTATGCAAGGTCAAGCCATACTGCCAAGGCCAATTCTTGCTAAGCAAGTAACATTGCTACTTCTACTAATTTATTGGGCCAAACCCGAGCCTTTTCCTCACCACTATCATTGTCCATCTATTTTGATCCCCCATAACCCGAGCCCTATCTAATATCAGTTAACCGATATGTATAGATAGGGTTCTACACAGGGTCTTGGACATGTTAAGTCCCCTTAGCAAGCTTTATAGCAGTTATCACTGCTTACAATTATTTAGATGGTTAAAACGGTCAATCGGACAAGCTATCGGACTTGGACATGAACCCGACACATGAACCGGAGCCCAACCTGATTGTTGATCGGGTTCAAATATTTTAACCCAAATCCGAGCCCGAACCCGAGTATCTTCAACCCTAACCCAACCCATTAACGGGTTTATCCGATTGGGTTCGGCCCGTGTGTGTATGTGT